>WNHD01001899.1:0-16939 GCA_011057455.1 Ganaspis sp. Gsp50
TTAAATATTTTGAAGTATTGGGAAGTATTTGAAAATATTTTAAAGCAACTTACTATATTTTTAAAAATTTGAAGTATTTTTAAGGAGTCTGAAGTATTATTGTTTAAAAATTTAAAAAAAAAACTTATTGAAAATTAGGGGAAAAGGGGGAAAAATACTTGATTTTAGGTGTTTTAAGGGATTTTCTTTAAAAAAAGGGAAAAATAAGGGGAAAAGGGGAAAAATAGGGGATTAGTTAAAAAAGGGGACGAACTGTGATCCCTGATTCTTATATAATAATTAATAAAAAGTAAGTTTGTTAATTATTTCAAACAATTATTTGTACATTATAATATTTATACATTAAAAATTCCATCCAGTATTTTATCCAGTATTTTTTGAATCGATTACCTAAAAAGCTGATTCATTTGTCAATTTTTGAAGATCCCGAGGGGAGGTAAATTGAAAATGAAAACTTTTTTTTAAAATAATAAATAACGATTAAATCCTAAAGTATAATAAGATAAGATTTATGTTTGGACAGTTAGTGACTGGATTTGAAATTAATTTAGAATTATCAGGTAAAGTACCTTGTTTAGATTACCAAATCCCAGCCTCTGGATGGCTTGAGTTTTCCAGTCTGGAAGTGGGGGATTAAAGCTGACTGCTGAAGGTGCTGCTTGTGCTTTTAACACTCCTAAAGGAAGAGTGACGAGGACTGCGTCAGCTTTATAGACAGTGTGACTGGTTTGAGGACTTCTAGAAGGTGCTGCCCAAACTTCCACTCCATTTGGTCCATATCTCACAGCCCTGGCTGCTGTATTCAACCGAATATCCAAACCTTCAGAAAGTGCCACCGGAACGCACGAGTATCCATTCCGAACTGCAAATAAAATAAATTACTAATTATTAATTAATTATTATTATTAAATAAATCTAAAAAAGCTGAACTATATAATTAAAAAAATGTATTGCTAATTTTATTTAAAAAAGAAATGAACTGCAAATAAAAACATCCACATTTTGTCGACAATTTTGAGTGGGCAATTTGAGTAAAAAAAATGGGGTAAATATGCTCACGCTGGTTTTCAATTTTAAAAATAATTATTACGGAAATTTGAATCGGACGCTTACTGTAACATATTCAATAACGATTACAGTAAGCATCAAATACAAATAAAAAAGAAATACAAATTCAAATATAAATAATTAAAAAAAAACACCAACTTTCATTTAAAAACTGTAGTGCTTTTTAATTACCCTTATAAATCAGAGTGATTTATTGACGATTGATACTATATTGATTGACGATTATATTAATTTTATGTATTTCAAATTAAAAAAAAATTTAAGTTCAAATCACAATTGAACTATAATTAAAATTCAAAAAAATGTATTTGAAATTCAAATAATCGTCTTAAAGATTAAAAAAAAATTACTTTACGTTCGAAAACGTTTTACTTGAAACTAAAAAGTAGTGTATTGTACAACTGTTGGAGGAAATCAGCAATTATTTTAACAAATAATGATACTTTTCACAAGGCATGTTTTCTGAGCACAAGTAGTTATTACCACAAGAAAGATTATTTTTAAATATTCATCAAATTCCCTTTAGATGTAGGACATTTTTCAAACGATGTTCACTAATTTAAAAAAAATACAGAAAATTAAAATTTAATTTAAGTTTTTCATTGAATGAAAAACTTAAATTTGAATGAAAAACTCAAATTTGAATGAAAAACTCAAATTTCCTAAAATGAGAATTAAAACCTATAATATTTAAATAATTAATAATTTTTTATTAATAAACGGTTTTCGTCACGTGATAAAAAAATTTAAAGAAAAAAAAGTAATAAAATTACGCAATAAATGAAATAAAAAAGAGATAATCAAAAATGAATCAAAAAGACAGCTAAAGCAAAAATAAAATTGTTGAATTCAGAGTAAATTTTCAGACTAGTTATTCATCACGGTTGACCTGAAAGTGAATAAAAGAAGGACAAGTGATAATATTTTACATGTTGTTGGCATGATTTCCGTGAGTCTTACTTTTAAATAAGCAATTTTTCTTTCCGTCTGCTTTAGTCTTCTTCACTTTTTGGAGTAAACTGTTCTTCATTTATGTGCGCTTATTCTACTTCTTTTGTTACCTTTGGTATACTTTGTGCCAGAACGTATAATAAATATTTCATTCCTTCGGGTCTTTTTTTCCATTATCTGCACCCATTGTTGTTTGTATATCCTCTTTTACAACATTTTCTCTCTCGTACTTACTCGTCTTTTATTCAGCTTCTCCTCACACCCACAATTGAAATGATGAACGGAAAAAGGGCACGAGCCAACTTAACGTAATTTTAAACGTTTCGTGTCGTGACGTTCTCAAACAAGAGTCGTGAAAGTTTTATAGTCTCCTTTAAACAAGCTGCTTCAGCTTTTAAGCACAAATTACCTTCCAATGCTAGAACATTACCCTTTTTTAAAACTAGTTCAATTTTTCAAGTCTTATCCTGAGTAAAAAGAAAATTTATTATTCGTATTAAACCTAAAGCACACAAATGGCTTTTTCTATCTCGTTCCTTTTAATTCAAGGTAATAATAATTATTTAAAAGTAAGATTCGCATAATAAAAATGATACAGCTAAAAATTACAAAAAACAATTCATATTTTATTTATTTTTTAAACAATCCTTAATTACCAAGGGCAGAGGAGAATCAATTCTAGGACAATAAATCATTATTTATTTAACAAGGGAAAAAAAAAATTTTTCTAACAAAGTCAATTACCCACCCTCTATTCTACTACATAATAAAGTATTATTGAATATTCTAATTGATCCAGGCAAGTGTCAAAAACGTTATAATACTAAAAGAGGGGTGATTTTATCTGGGGAATCGAATGCAAAAAGAAAAATTAAAAAAAAGTTTCCGGAACACCTTGAAATTTGCAAAAATATGAAACATGATTTTTTTAAAAAAATTTCATATTTACACCTAAACAATTTATTAAAATTCTAATTAATCCAGGCAAGTGTCAAAAACGTTATACTACTCGAAGAGGGGTGCTTTTTTCTGGGGAATCGAATGCAAAAAGAAAAATTCCAAAAAAGTTTCCGGAACTCCTCGAAATTTGCAAAAATGTGAAACATGATTTTCTTCCAAAAATATGCCAATTCAGACATACATAATTTTTTAAAATTTTAATTGATACAGACAAGTCTCAAAAACGTTATAATGCTCAAATTAGGGTGCTTTTTCCTGAGGAATCGAATGCAAAAGGAAAAATTCCAAAAAAGTTTACGGAACACCTCGAAATTTGCAAAAATGTGAAACATGATTTTTTAAAAAAAAATTTCATATTTACACCTAAACAATTTTTTTAAATTCTAATTGATCCAGGCAAGTGTCAAAAACGTTATAATACTCAAAGAGGGGTGCTTTTTTCTGGGGAATCGAATGCAAAAAGAAAAATTCAATACAAGTTTCCGGAACACTTCGAAATTTGCAAAAATGCGAAACATGATTTTTTTAAAAATATGTCATATTTACACCCAAACAATTTTTTAAAATTTTAATTGTTCCAGACAAGTGTCAAAAACGTTATAATACCCAAATTGGGGTGCTTTTTCCTGGAGAATCGAATGCAAGAAGAAAAATTCGAAAAATGTTTCCGGAACACCTCGAAATTTGCAAAAACATGAAACATGATTTTTTTTAAAAATTTTCATATTTACACCTAAACAATTT
Source organism: Ganaspis sp. Gsp50 (assembly GCA_011057455.1). Lineage (NCBI taxonomy): Eukaryota > Metazoa > Arthropoda > Insecta > Hymenoptera > Figitidae > Ganaspis > Ganaspis sp. Gsp50. Next base: position 3,724 of record WNHD01001899.1, read on the forward strand.
TTTTAAATTCTAATTGATCCAGGCAAGTGTCAAAAACGTTATAATACTCAAAGAAGGGTGCTTTTTTCTGGGGAATCGAATGCAGAAGAAAAATTCAATAAAAGTTTCCGGAACACTTCGAAATTTGCAAAAATGCGAAACATGATTTTTTTAAAAATATGTCATATTTACACCCAAACAATTTTTTAAAATTTTAATTGATCCCGACAAGTGTCAAAAACGTTATAATACCCATATTGGGGTGCTTTTTCCTGGAGAATCGAATGCAAGAAGAAAAATTCGAAAAATGTTTCCGGAACACATCGAAATTTGCAAAAATGTGAAACACGATTTTCTTCCAAAAATATGCAAATTCAGACATACATAATTTTTAAAAATTTTAATTGATCCAGACAAGTGTCAAAAACGTTATAATACTCAAATTAGGGTGCTTTTTCCTGGGGAATCGAAAGCAAGAAGAAAAATTCCAAAAAAGTTTCCGGAACACCTCGAAATTTGCAAAAATATGAAACATGATTTTTTAAAAAAAATTTCATATTTACACCTAAACAATTTTTTAAAATTCTAATTGATCCAGGTATATTTCAAAAAAATATACCTCAAAGTGGGTGCTATATAATACTCAAAGTGGGGTGCTTTTTTTGGGGAATCGAATGCAAAAAGAAAAATTCAATAAAAGTTTCAGGAACAGCTCGAAATTTGCAAAAATTTGAAGGTACCTTATTTATTTGGAGTAATTATTCTGCATAGATTTAATTTTTTCCCGAAATTGACTAATTACTTTCTGATACAGAAAATAGAAAAGATGGGATTGTGAGTCGTTGACTGCAGGTAGACAATTATGTAAAGTAGGCGCCGATCGCGAATCGAACATTTTGAACTGAAGAAGTTTCAAGAAGTGTTTCGACCTTGAAACACTTTCGATAATGCCTAATGAATCGGCATAGGTGGCACGACGGAATGTAAAACGAACAGCAATGACCATCAGATGGGCGGAGGCCATTATTCACGTTGCCAGAAGACGTCAGCCTCGCTGGGTGTTGTTATTAATTAAATGTCCATGCGATAGTCATCGTACCGTTCCATACGCCAAATCATCAAGCCGGCTTCTTCCCGATTAGATGTGATTAGATGCCATTTGTCTCCTACATGGCTATCCTAAGACCCTCACTCGTGCCTCGTTAAAACATCGCAGAAATACAAATACCTTCAAGTAGACCGACTTGCTTCCCCATCATTCAACATAAGAAACCATTTGTGTATTCTTTTTTCTCCGGGTCAATGACCCTGTCAGGCTGATGGCGAACAATTTTTTTTTTCAATTATATATTCTACTAAGGGGTTTATATTACTTTTTTGTGGTATTTTTTTATTTCAATTCTCTTCAGTTTTTTGAATTTCAACTTTGGAACTTTAATTTTTGCATAGGGAAGCATAGTTTTATCTTATTTTGTATGAGTCGTTTGAAATTTTAAGTCTTTTTGATTCCTTATAGAGGAAGCTTTTTTTCATCTCAGTCTTTTCAAAATTCCAAAAAGAACGTAAAAAGCGCTTACTTTTTCTGTATTTCTACAAGTTTTTGCGTTTTTTTGAAAGTGTAAAACTACAGATTTATAGCGCATATTTGCAGTCAAGTTTTTAATACAAAACTTAATATGTGCATCTATAATATCTTTCTAAACATTTTTGCTGTGAATTATGTCCCATCGGACATTTCTAAACGTGAATATCAAATATCGGACATTGACACAAATAAATTGATTAAAAGTTTCGGTTTGGTCGAAAAAAAGATTCAGGATCCAAACACAAAAATAATTACTGTACTTGTTTTAAAACATTCACAGAAGAAAATGTTTGAGTCACAAGTATTTGAATATATCTCCAACTAATGGAAAATATATAAAAATTGTCCGTTGATTACGTTTTTAACGCAATTAATGCGTTTTAAGCGCAGTTAATGCGTTTTAAGCGCAGTTAAGACTACCCTGATACCCTTATTAGTAAATTTATAAAAATCGTCGAAAAAATCAAAAGAACATGTGACAAAATGGCCGAATTTCGTCACATAATTATTGCTGAAAAATTAGACTAAATAAACTAAGTTTAAATTGAAAGAATTTATTTTCTGTTTGAACAAGTACGAATGGAATTTGTATTCGGACTGTTAGGTCATGATAGGGCTGTTTTGCGGTACTATTATCCTCTTGAGGGTCTAAGTTTTCCTGAAGTTGTGCAACCATTATAGTTCTCCTTTATCAAATTCCATAACTATATTCAATAGGTAATCTAGCAGAGAATTTGATGGAACACCCTTGTGGTAAATCGATGGATTCGACAGGAACTCCAAGTTGTTTTGAATGCGGAAGCTTTGAGCAGCAAGTACCTGGTTTGCAAACCACAAATCGTGCTGCACGTGTTACCAGAAATATGAACTTCAAAGCTTAGAATCTGGATCGAATACGTCAAATTCATGCCACGATTTGTCCATTATTTTACACAATATAACACCTCCCAAGAAACAAACAATCATGTCAATTTTTCATTCATTAACAAGACATTTTTATGTGAGATGATTTTCATGTGATTCAATTTTCGTATGTCACAATTTTTACATTCTCTTCAATGAGAGTGTATTTTTATAAAAAATTGATTATAGGTCAGGATGATTTTTATTTGATGTAACTTTTAGGTAGCATAATTTTCATGTCGCACAATGCTTATATGATACAATTTTTTAATAATATAATTTTTAGATGGCACAATTTTTATATGAAGCACTTTATTTTCCTAGGGCAGTAAAGTGGTCTTTATTTTCCTATAGGGTAATAACGTTTGCTTTATTTACCTAGGGCAGAAAAGTGGAGTTTATTTGCCTAGAGTAATAACGCTTTCTTTATTTGCCTAGGGTAATAATGTTTTCTTGATTTGCCTAGGGTAATAACGCTTTCTTTATTTCCTTGGGTTATAACGCTTGCTTTATTTACCTAGGGCAGAAAAGTGAAGTTTATTCGCCTAGAGTAATAACGCTTTCTTTATTTTCCTAGGGTAATAACGCTTGCTTTATTTGTCTAGGGTAATAACGCTTTCTTTATTTTCCTAGAGTAATAACGCTTACTTTATTTACCTAGGGCAGAGAAGTGGAGTTCATTCGCCTAGAGTAATAACGCTTTCATTATTTACCTAGGACAGAAAAGTGGAGTTTATTTGCCTAGAGTAATAACACTTTCTTTATTTGCCTAGGGTAATAACGTTTTCTTGATTTGCCTAGGGTAATAACGCTTTCTTTATTTTCCTAGGGTAATAACGCTTGCTTTATTTACCTAGGGCAGAAAAGTGGAGTTTATTCGCCTAGAGTAATAACGCTTTCTTTATTTACCTAGGGCAGAAAAGTGGAGTTTATTTGCCTAGAGTAATAACGCTTTCTTTATTTGCCTAGGGTGTTTATATACCTAGAGTAATAAAATTATTACCTAAACTACTCCATTTTCTTCTCAACTTCAACGTTCGCTAATAAATTAACAAAACACTAAAATATATAAAAAATGTTGTTTAAAAAGAAAGAAGCTTGCAAAAACATTAAAAGGTATAAAATAGTTACGCAATCAATTCACAGACGAATAAAATACCTCCACGCATAAATTTCCTTCCTAAATTTTCAAAGTACAAATTTTTCACTAAAAACGTTCTACGTGTAATCTTTTATTCAAATCAACGAGTAGATATAAAGGATATAAAGATAGACCATATCTGTTCGATTCCAAAGTACAGTCAGCATCAATAATTTTTTTTCCCCCGAAAAAAAAGCTTTACTTCTTTTTGTGGGAGAAACAGGTTCTACAAATTTGCTTTAAAGTAACCTTCCTTCACATACAATCTCGCGAATTGCCAAGAGCTGGCTAGCATGTCCTTTAAACTCGAACTATAACTCAACTCATATCTCATGGCTCTCACGTCCTTTATATAGTTGGAACGTCATCTATAACAAAACATTGAGATGCGGATGCATGCATATACATAGGTGCAAAAAAATTTATCGGAGGGTGGGAGAAACGAGCTAGGGACTAAGGAGGGAGTTTTACTCCTTATGTCCTGGACAAGGTCCTTTTCTGTCGAAGACCCGGTCAAGGGATCGGTCTTTCCTTGACGCTGGCAGAAATATACGGTTCGTTAAACCTCGTAAGAGTTCTGCCAGTTGGCTGTTTTAGTATTTGACTGTTCCTTAACGCGGGGCTGGGTTCGACTCCCGTCGAGCGACAGAACGCCATAAGCAACCAATTTAAATGTAAATTGAAAACCAGCGTGGCATACAAATTGTTCGACTCAGCGTCAAAATATATTGCGTGCCAAGATCAAACACAAGACGAGGGTGATGCGGTCAATGTAAGGACCGGTAGGACGAGGGGGTTCAAAAGGATCCTTGTTACGTACTGGCAGTATTGCGCATTCTTCGCCAGATTCATCCCGTTTTACTTCTAGATGCCACCTTGATTTTTCGCATCTTCGCCAATCAACCTCCAACGCACTCGAAATTATTTACACGTATATTCCAATCGCCGTGTTGTAAATAAAGATAGCGGAAATAATAAAACAGTACATTTGAATACCAAGTGAATCCTGTCGACAGTGTGTGGGTGATTATTCATAATCAAGGTTGGGATTTTTAAATTGCAATGTGTTTTATTGGCATTTTTAAATCCCAGGATATTTAGAATACATTTTTCTTGTGGGGAATTTAAATATAGAAAATGATACTTCCTCTATGGCAAAATAAAAGGTGAATAAAGTCGAAAAGGGGACAAGATAGTATTTTCTTCATGAGGAAGCAATAAAGTGTGAATGTATTGATAGTGATTCATTGTTGGTGTCAAAAAAGTTAATGGCACGTTTGAAAATAGTTTTAGAAAACCGGAATCGTTTCTTTTTCACATATTTTGCCAAAAATATACATACAATTTGCGTCTTTGATAACTGTTTTTAAATTAATGAAGGCAAATCAAAACGACAACGATATTTAATAAATTTCCTCCAATGTTTTAAAATCTACTTATTTGCAATTATTACACTTCTCGGAAGTGAAAGGATTGATTTTTACTTTTTATTTTTTTTTATTTTTAAATTAATAGTTTTCCACGGTAAACAACTTCGGGTGGAATAATTAAATATTCGTATACAGAAATTATTGGAATAAGTTTATAAAAATTGTTTTTATATTCATGTAGAAAACTATTGGATTTCAAATAATTACCGATAGGTCAATCATTAACTGAAAATGTACCAGAGATTACCTTTATTGTAGATAAATTAAATTTTCACATTAGAGAAAAATTCAGAGCTTTCAGAGTAATTCATTAGAGTATTATATTATAGAGAAATTTTTTCATTTAATTAAAAATTGAAATCCTCTATACCAGATATTTTCAAAAATTCTTAGTTTGCGTCATTCATATTTTTTTTCTGTGTATAATTATGAGAATCATTTCTGAATTATTCCTGAATGATAAGAATCATTTCTGAATTATTCCTGAATGATAAGAATCATTTCTGAACTTTAAGGATTAAATTCAGGACTTTTCATAAACATTTATTACACTTGAAATATTATACTTTTGCACTATTACACTTGAAATATAATATTAGCATTTTCATGATATTAGCATTTATGTCATATTTGCATACAATAATAATTAGTATTTGAGAGCTTTTCAAATTTACGATCTTCAACATCATGAAATCTAGGAAGATCATTAATTAATTGAAAATTAGACATTGATTACAGAAAATTTTGAAGGATTAAGGATAGAATTAGAACACGAATAATTTTATTCTAAGTACATTTTAATCTATCTGTTTAAGGGTCTTTTCTAAAACAAAGAATGAATCCATAAATAAGTAATATTTGCAAATATTTAAAAAAAATAATTAACTCTGACATCTATTATTATTTAAACCGAATCAACTCTTGTATATTTAAACTCCTGTAAATTTAAACTCCTGTATATTTAAACTCCTGCAAATTTAAACTCTTGTAAATTTAAACTTCTGTAAATTTAAACTCGTGTAAATTTAAACTCCTGTATATTTAAACTCCTGCAAATTTAAACTCTTGTAAATTTAAACTCGTGTAACTTTAAACTCCTGTAAATTTAAAGTCGTGGGAACTAAAAATCGTGTAAATTTAAACTTCTGTAAATTTAAACTCCTGTATATTTAAACTCCTGTATATTTAAACTCCTGCAAATTTAAACTCTTGTAAATTTAAACTCGTGTAACTTTAAACTCATGTAAATTTAAACTCCTGCAAATTTAAACTCTTGTACATTTAACTCGTGTAATTTTAAACTCCTGTAAATTTAAACTCGTATAATTTTAAACTCCTGTAAATTTAAAGTCGTGTAAACTTAAAATCGTGTAAATTTAAACTTCTATAAATTTAAACTCCTGTATATTTAAACTCCTGCAAATTGAAACTCTTGTAAATTTAAACTTCTGTAAATTTAAACTCCTGTAAATTTAAACTCATGTAAATTTAAACTCCTGCAAATTTAAACTCTTGTACATATTTTAACTCGTGTAATTTTAAACTCCTGTAAATTTAAACTTGTATAATTTTAAACTCCTGTAAATTTAAACTCGTATAATTTTAAACTCCTGTAAATTTAAAGTCATGTAAACTTAAAATCGTGTAAATTTAAACTTCTGTAAATTTAAACTCGTGTAAATTTAAACTTCTGTAAATTTAAACTCCTGCAAATTTAACCTTCAGCATTTTTAATCATCATAAAACAATTAAAAATTGGTGGAAAAAATCGTTCCACAAATTAACAAAATGAACACAAATTAATAAATTAGTCACGCAAATAAAAACAATAAATAAATACGATCATAAAAGCAATAAATAAATACAACGCAAATAAAAGCAAATGTAATAAATAAATGCAATACGAATAGAAACAAATATAATACAAACAAATATAACAAACACAACAATTTAAAAAAACGCAATAAAAGCAAAAAGATAACTACAGATCCTGATATTCATGGTCCAAAACAATCAATTCCCTTAATTGACTGATTAAAAAAAGAAGAAAAAAAATTCTCGCACCATGCATCTCCACCTGTCAACGATAATAAAAAACCACTTTGAATCGCAATAAAAAAGACGACAATTCAACCAGAAAATCCGAGTTTGAAAGTCATAACTTTTCCAATAGGTGCGGGGCGATGAAAATTAAATCGTTGTTGAAAAATTGAATCCATAAAGATGTCGTGACAATACACCGGTGGACAAACTCGAGGGGGGAGTGAAAAAAAGGAAGCAATCGCGCTCATTTACAATCTTGTCAAACCTCGGCGATTCATTTTGGAATCTCGCAAGCTATAATTACGAGACATTCCGACCTCCTCTAACCTTACGAAAAATCCATTACTCTGACAATTCTTGGTTGGGGTATCGCTATGGCTACTAAAAATGAGTACAATATACGATGCATCGTCCAAGGTGACAGGTTAACGGCAACCAGCCTCAATGGGCTACTGAGGTGCGCCACAGCTTTTTTTTTTACAAAAAAATCCCCTTTTTTTGATCGACAAACCACTACCGAAATATGCGCGATTTTTCGCTTAACATCCGGACAGTTTGAGCTGCTATTGAGGCATGTCTCGTCGAATATTGTCGCGGAGGTGTTTTTAGCCAATAGAATTCCCACGCGTTTAACTATATTAGCCAGTTTTATTGGCCTGCTCGGACAATCTATGCAAGTTTACCTTCGACGGAGCCTCGTAATAAACCCAACACGTTTTGATACTTCTCCACCAATTCGCAGTGTTTCCCTTGATATTTGCAACAAATCGTTGAAGTAACGACAATATATATTTATTTTCGTCTTTTTTTTCGTTGTTTAAAAAAAAAAATACGTCGAGTCGATGCTGTAGCGATTTAGTTAAACAGATGTAGTTTATTCTTCATCCCAAACCAGTTTATTTGATGAACCCGTTCTCTTAAACCAGTTGAAGATGTCGATAGTAAAGTTTATTTCATACAAGCTTTTCTTCATGCCTGAGAAAAATTCAATACAGAATCATAAATTTTATCTCTGGATTTAATAAATGTCATTTTCAATGAAGAGACATTTATCGACTTTTTTCTTCACGGGTTGAAATAACTTGACAGAAATTTGGTAGGAAACGGTTCCGTTCAGTTTGATTGGTAATAAAGTTACTTTATGTTCATTGATAGACTTTAATTTAATCGGTAAAGTGTATTTCATCATTGTACTGTAAAATACTTAAAAATATTTTTTAGGTCTACGCTTAAAACGTTTGTTTAAAAAAATACACTTAAAACATTTTTATAAAAGACAATTAAAGTGCACAAACAAAAATATAAAAAAGACATAAAAAATAATAAATAATAATAATATAAAATAATAATAATATAAAATAATAATAATATAAAATAATAATAATAATATAAAATAATAATAACTAGTGGAAAATTATGTTCATTTCATGAACATTTTGCTTCCTCATAGAAAAAAAATTAAATATAAAAAAGTAATATGGACATATTTTTTCATAAATTTTTGGTAATTAAAATTATTTCAAAATTATATAAATCAATTTTTTTTTAATATAGAAGAATTTTCCCAACAGAACTGTCACCAAAAAATGATAATCTTAAAATTTATACCATAAAGTAGTATTTTAAAGGTACAAAATAATTGAATAGTGACCTTTTTTTTTGTATAAAATGATGGTAAAATATACACTTTATATATATATATCAATCGATTCATTTTTTAAAGTAGAAAAAAATAAGTGTTTTCAAGCCAACAAAATTTCCAGCAAGTTTTAAAAGAATTTTCAAATTTCAGTTTCGTTTTTGTAAAATTCTGAGAAAGGGGACAATTTTCGTTTGTAGATGAAACTCTAAAATATTGGCGAAATTAACATAACTCTTTCGCTGAAGAATTATTTATGACGATGCATATTCGAAACCAGGAAATAATCAGATAAAAGTGATTGCTTTAGGGGAAAAGGTTTTGGAGATTTATTAGGGACAAATAAGAATTTATATACCGATTCGATTAAAATTGTTTTTGATTTCGATTAATGAGACAAAATTATTAACTCATTATAGTCTACGCTAAGTAAATTCTCACAGAAATTCGGGTGACAAACACGAAAAATAATGTGCGAAAAAATCAAAATAAAAGAAATCTTTATTTAATTGCAATAGTTTTCAAAAATGTGCTCGGCATTCACATTTTTCAGTGACATCGATATTTCAGCAAATCTATATGAAGTTACAAATAGAGCACAATTAGTAAACTTAGTAACTTAGTTAAGAAAAAAAGGAGTTCCTTTTGCTTCCACATAGAGAAGCATTGTTTTTATACTTATAAATACAAAAATATGACAACCAATGAAAATAAATAAAAAATAAATAAATAATAAATAAAAATAAATAAAACTAAAAGAGTTTGAATAAAATTTTGAAAAAGAGTTTGAAACAGAATAATTTTCTCTCGAAGAAAAAAGCTTGCATGTTTATCGAACGGATTTTAATTTTTTTGGAAAGAAGAAGTAAAATGTTAAAGTTTCAAATTTTTAATAAGAGACATTAACGTTTTATTTCAATCAGTTAAAAAGCCGTGGAAAGCAAAGGTTGTAATCTTCTCTCTTTTTTTCAAGATACTCGGATTCTTTTACATATTCGAGAATGAATATTCTTTCATCGAAATTCGAATGTGCGGCGTCCTTTCAGTGACGTATACTGTCTGAACGGAATGCTGAATAAATGGAGTACAACCAAGGAACCCGTATTCAAGAAGGCGGTATAAATTCGTGCAGGTAATACGAGAAGTTTCGCCGAGACAAAAAAGGTGTTAATATACATGGGCGGTAAAAATAACTTTGCAAAAGTTTTCTTCTTATGCAAGATATTTCCAAAACATTATAAAGAATCAAGTGTTCGAACAAAAAGAATTATTTCCACAAAACTTAAGAATCAAATTTATTCGTAATAAATACCATTTCCAAAATCTCTATTTCAAAGTAATATTTCCAAAATATATATTTCAAAGTAATATTTCCAAAATATCTATTTCAAAACAATATTCCCAAAATATCTATTTCAAAATAATATTTCCAAAATATCTATTTCAAAACAATATTCCCAAAATATCTATTTCAAAATAATATTTCCAAAATACCTATTTCAAAATATCTCCAAATATTATAGTGTTTGCAATGCACTATAAAATCTACAGAATTTATAAAATCTAATATTTTTTATACAGAATCGAATAAAAAAAGCAGATGTCGAAAAAAATTTCAGGAACACCTTGAAATTTGCAAAAAAGTGAATTTTCTTAAAACTTCAATTTTTCTATGCATATTTTGTTAAAGTGCTAATTGATTAAGAAAAATGTAGTGTTTGTAGCCTACATTAAACTTCGTGTTTTTGTATTCCGAATCGAATACAAAAAAAAGAATGCAAAAAAATTTTCACGAACATCTTGAAATTTGCAAAAACGTGAATTTCTCTAAAATGTCAATTTTTCAATGCATGTTTTGTTTAAGTGCTAATTGATCCAGGAAAATGTTTGATAATTATATGAAAATTTAAATCGTACCAATTTACAGAAATTAGTTTTAAATTTAAATTAATTCAATATAAAGAAATTAGTTTTGAGTTTAAATATTACTAATTTAAAGAAATTAGTTTTAATTTTAAATTAATTCAATGTAAAGAAATTACTACTAAGTTTAAATATTATTAATTTAAAGAAATTAGTTTTAAATTTAAATTAATTCAATAGTAAAGAAATTAGTTTTGAGTTTAAATATTACTAATTTAAAGACATTAGTTTTAAATTTAAATTAATTCAATGTAAAGACATTATTTTTGAGTTTAAATATTACTAATTTAAAGAAATTAGTTGTAAGTTTTAAATTGTATATTGAAATTGTATATTGAAATTGTACTACACGGAGAGAAATTTACAGGAAAAATTCCTGTGCTTTTACAGGAGAGCGGATGCAAGGTATAGAATTGTACGATGCTTTCCAGTAAAAATTAACGTATATTCCATGAGTTTTTCCTAGAAAGCACCGTAAAATTTCAAGAAATGAATCTTGCATCCGTTCTCCCGTGAAAGCACAGGAATTTTTCCTGTAAATTTCTCTCCGTGTAGCATTATATTAGCCTCTTATTGCTATTAATTTTACACAGTAAAAACAGAGTCTTGTTTACATCTTAAAACCAAAATGACTAAAAGTCATTCAATTTTATGTCTTAAATATCAAATCTTAAACATCAAATTTTGTCTTAAAATAAGATTAAGTCAGTTTTAGGTCTTATAATCCAACTCTTGGTGTTGAAATTTTTAGTTTAATTTTTTAGTTAAAATTTTGTAGTTGAAATTTTGTAGTTGAAATTTTCTAGTTGAAATTTTCTAGTTGAAATTTTCTAGTTGAAATTTTCTAGTTGAAACTGGATCTGATGTAAACGGGTTCAGTCTAAAATGGTCTGAAAGTAAGACATCTTTTTTACAGTGATAATAAACGCGTCCTTTTAATTGTAAAGTCTAAGAATGAAATTTTCATGATCGTATATATAAAATTTGCAATTATTTTTCCCTAACTGTGATATAAAGTTAATGACGATTTTCAGGTAGTTATTTTAAAAGACGTGGTGATTATAATCTGTAACTGCTAACAATTATGATAATTACAGTAAATTTAACAATCGCGGTAATTCCAGGTTTCTGGAATGGAAGTAAGTCGTGCACCAATTTCACTCTACTGAAAATCACAGACTCTGTATACGTGGTATCTCGAATAAAGTCTCGAGTTTAAGAATGAAGAAATTAATGCTAGTCATTGTAAACTCCGTTTGCACTTTCTTTCATGATGACTTGCAATTCGTTTCGGTTGCACGAATGTCAGTTAACTAAAGAATAAGTCAAACAATAGGATACCCAGTGGTGACTGTGAACAAAGCACCAGTGCAGATTCGACAAATGAAAAGTAGTCGAAAACAACGTTTAAAGTGACAAATCGTTAAAGGATATTTGTATTAACATATGATGTATTTCAAAACCAACAACGTTTGTTTCAACGTTGTTGAAACGTTATCAACAACAGTTTTTGTTTATTTTCTTCGCAACATTTTCTTCACAAAAGCAACAATCTTTTGTGTAATTCGCACATTAATCACAAAATTCAATTAAATAAGAATAATGAGTAAAATACAGGGATCAAAGTCGCTTTTTCGTTCAATTTTAGGTGGAAAAGGGGATTTTTAATGTTAAAAAGGGGATTTTCTTTGGTAAAATGGGGATTTTAGAAAGAAGAAAAAAAGATTAAGATTGTAATATTTAAGAACTTCAAGAATTTTAGTTAATTTCTTGTTTTTAATTTAAAAGTAATTGATTGCCTTTTATTCCATGAGTTTTGCATAATTTCCAAAAGAAAAATAGACAAATTATCATGATATTTTCTATGTGAGTGAGTGTTTATGTTAAAAAAATGAATTTTTCAAATTACCTTGTAAGAATTTGAATTACCTTTGAAAAAATTGAAAATTTTTAATTAATGCTCTTAGACTAATTGCAAACATGCTTTTATATAGAATTCAAATTATTCAAAGTCATTATTTTTAATATTAAAAACATTTTAAGTACTTTTAAGTATTTTTAAGTATATTTTTTAATATTTTGAAGAATTTTCAAATATTTTAAACTATTTTGAAGAAATTCTGAAGTATATCAAAGTAATTTTAAGTATTTTTGAATATTTTAAAAACATTTTAAGTATTTTTAAACATTTTTAAGAATTTTAAAGTAGTTTTAAGTATTTTGAAATATTTTGAAGTATTTTAAAGTAGTTTTAAGTATTTTTAATCATTTTAAAGTATTTTCAAGAATATAAAGTATTTTGAATTAATTTCAAATATTTTGAAATATCCTTGCGACATTTTAAGTATTTTTAAGTATATTTAATATTTTAAAGTATTGAAGAAGGTCTGAAATATATCAAAGTAGTTTTATGTATTTTGGAATATTTTAAAGACATTTTAAGTATTTTTATGTATTTTCAAACATTTTGAAGTATTTTGAAGTAGTCTGAAGTATTTTAGAGAACTTTTAAGTATTTCTGAATATTTTAAAGTATTTTGAAGTAATCTGAAGTATTTCAAAGTAATTTTAAG
>WNHD01001900.1:0-34207 GCA_011057455.1 Ganaspis sp. Gsp50
TTAATTATTATTTAGAGAAGTTATTTATTATTTATAGAAGTTAATTATTATTTAGAGAAGTTAATTATCATTTAGAAAAATGAATTATTATTTAAAGAAGTGAATAAAATCTCATTACAAAACACCAATGGCTTACTTAATCAAAAGATTAATTTTTTTCAGTGAATAATCAGCAAAAACTTTGCAAAATTTTAAAATGATTTTATTCACATTTTCAAAGGCAATTTAGAATTGTTTTCTGACATCCATTCGGATTAATAAATATTTAGGTACCAAGAAACAATTAATTTAACGTATAAAAGTTATTAGACCGTGAAATTTCTGAATTAAATTTTCTACTTTTGCTTTAAATAAACATCAATGATTTTAATGAAAGCAGTGATGTTTGAAAATTGATTGCAAATATTAATTAATTTGATAAGCAATTTTATCATCAGAAAATTACAAAGCAATGCTTCCACGTCATAGAGATAGCGTATAATTATTTTATAAAATACAAAAAGAAATTGTTATTTTGTTTTAAAATTAAAGTTTTAAATAAAAGAAAGCGCAAATGGAAAATTCCATCAGCGTTGTGTTAAAATTATATATTTATTAACTTGTGTTAAAATTATATATTTATTAATTTGTGTTAAAGTTATGTACATTAACTTGTGTTAAAATTATACATATTAAATTGTGTTAAAATTACATGTTAACTTCTGTTAAAATTACATATTAACTTCTGTTAAAATTACATATTAACTTCTGTTAAAATTATACAATAATTTATTTATGCATAATAATTTATTTATATTTACTAATTTAAAGCAAAAGAACCTAACACTTTTTTAAAAATTTCATAAATAAATAAACAGACAAGTTAGTGGAAAGAGTAGCGACCGGATATTGGAAATTTCAGTTGTACAAGTATGATTGGGGATCTATAATGAATTGATTGATCGGCTCATCGTTACACGTTACGTTGGTTCGTCCTCTGGCAAGGCGTTCACCCGCGTCACTGTCAATCCAAGATGTCAGTCCACTTTTCGTTTTCAACCCTGTTCCACAATTCGCCTTCTCTCCCCTTGCCTACTGCCCCGACCCTGCCAACCACTTGGAACGACAAGTGCTCTGAACTCTCACCGTGCCAAACATGTTCTTGTCTACTTCCTGTTTTTTGCTTCCAGTTTCCCATATTCGCTTTACTTTCTCTATCTCAACTTATTCTTTTTCAAAAACATCTCGTACAATGTCTTCGTCTCTTAGGATAAGAATAAACCGCTTTACTCGCAGTCGATGAGAAGACATTGTCGATAAGGGAAACATACCACCAGAGTCTAACTTTTTTTCAGTATTCATGATAATTTAGACGGTTAATATCCCTGGGTTTGAGAAAAGGAATAAAGAAGCCAGGGAAACAAGGAGTCTTTGCAAGAAAGAGAATTTTGCTTTTTCGGAAAATCTGGGTGTGTTTTATGTCACGTGACAGTGCCACCTGTGAATCGACATTGACCTTGAGGTATTTTCAAAATAATATGATACTTCAAAATGATGCAGGTCAAAGTAGTCGTTAATTTTTAGATGCACTGACAACGATAGACTATTTAGGTTATGTCACTAAACATCGGTAGTGACAAAGCTAAACAAAGCTGAGCATTATGTTACTTCAGCGTAAATCCACTGTTTTTAATTGTGGTTTACTAATCGATATGAACTCAAAAGTTCAAAATTAAGTTTAATCGAAGAGGTATAAGGTAAGGATCAGCATTAAACATTAGTTTTTCAACACTTTCACATTTGCGCGATTTTACGGAAGTTGATGTTCGATTGGCTCCACGGTTTTGATACTCTTTGACACGATTGTTACGGTTCTAAGAAATAGGATCGTTTAATTACTATATAAATCAAGTTAGCGAAACGTTCTCAAATAATACCAAACACTAGCATGATTGAGCACGATTAGTCTGAATGACGAGTGGTCCGAGTGGAGCTGGAGTCCAGTTATAACGCGATCCTGGCGCTTTCATCCGCGGGAGAAACTGGAACTAGACGCGATATCGACCGACGTTAACTGTGATCGACTGCTGATCAACAAGTAGGCTGAGTTGTTAAGCGCTAACTGCTGCGCCTGTGCCGAATCGACTCCGGAAATGACTGCAGTGTTTTGACAGGTTGTAAACAAAGGGACGCACGTCGTAGAGTTCTGATAACTTTCATTTATCCGCACAAATAAAAATGTGAAACCTTTTCAGTGAAAACATTCAGGAAAGTTCTTCTTGCGCCATATTCAGTCATTTTATCAATGTTTGAATTAGAGTACTTGAGAATCATTCATCCCGAGTTTCTTAAATGCAAAGTTTTTTAAATTTACTTCCTTTCTCTCGCTTTCTCTCTCTCTCTCTCTTACGTCACTTTGTGAAGAAAACAGACGGCCCATGAATGTACGCTTGTCAAGGGCCGAGTATCGATTGGTCGTCGACAATGGGTCACTTTGCACCCGAACGTCTGCTAGAATTCTGACACAATGAGATGAAAAGAGGAAGCAGAATACAGGATTTCGCAAAAGATTAAGAAAATTGAAGGAAAGCAAATTAAAACAATTGATTTTATCAACGATTATATATTTTTTTCAATTTCCTATCATTGCGTAATCTTTATTCGAACTCGTTCTAATGATTGCTTAATTTTTTTCTAAAAACCATTCAATTTAAAATTCATATCTAAAAATTTACAGATGTGAAAAATTTAATTTGCAGATGTGATAAAATTTTTTGAAGCGGGTGTAAGGTCGCGACGAGTCAAATCGAAATAAATGCACACAATCAGTGAGAGAGAAAGAGATAGACAGAAAGAGAGCGGATCGTTTTAACTTCATCAACACTGGCTACCGTTAGGTCAAGGGATTAAATGCGGCGATTGCTCCAACGAAAGCACACATTCACGTATAAAAACACACGTTTATTACCCTTGTCTCTATCACGTATTAATTTTTTTCACTTCCAATTGCAAACAATTTTAAGTACCATGCAAATTTTCGCTTCTAATTCATTTAATTTTCTTTATTTATTCAAAATTCGTACTAGTAAAAATCAACAAATAATTTAATTGAAAATTTTTAAAAACGAAAAATAAAATGAAAAATGGAAAATAAAAATTCAATATTGAATGTAATAAATATAAAATATAAAATAAATATAATAAAATACTTTTAGTCACAAAGCCTACATTTTATGGTATTTATAATTCTTCAAATAAACAAAAATAGTTTTCAATATTTAGTTGATTTAGTAATCTCTTCTACAATACAGAACAGACCAGGTAAATTTGCTACGATGGGAAAAAGGACTGTTTTTATAGAATCAAAAAGACATCAAAGTTGCGAGCGAAAATCGTATGCAGCTCACTCTGTGGCGTTGAGTTGAAACACTGTCCGAAGTTGGTTGCGTGCGCGGGAATATTTGAAACTCCAAAAGGCGGAAACAAAATTATATTTGAAATAGGAAATCTTTCATAAAAAATGATAATCATAAACAAAATTATCAACCACAGCTAATTTGTGTATCAAAACAAAAAATATTAATGAGTGCTAACTTTTAATTTTACTACCCAAGAAAATCGTATTAGCAATAAAGTAATTAGCTGCAGAAGCTAATAAGTAACTATTTTAATTGCAGCAGCTATAATAACTTTCTTAATTGCAGCAGCTGATAAATAACATTTTTAGTTGCAGCAGCTACAAAATAACTTTCTTAATTGCAGCAGCTGATAAATAACATTTTTAGCTGCAGCAGCTAACTCATTCTTTTATGTGTATTTCTTTATTTAAAACTATATGCAATACTTTAAAAGTATTCAAATGTATAAGATTATAAAAAAAACGTAAAACTACTTTCTAAAGAACTATGCATAAAACGTGAATATTGACGGTCGTTCACTTTAATTGGTATTTGAAATGAGTCAGACATTGCAGTTTGTGAGGAAATTAATCGTGCAGGTCCTCAAAAGCGTCACAACGCTGACATGGAGACGGAAGCCTCGATTGAATCTGTATATTCGACGGGTAGCTTGTCCATCTCGCAGAACGTCGTGGCAGAACACTATACAAAATCGTAGAGGTGACGGAAGGCGAAAACGAGCGAGAAAGTGAGATAAAGCGTTGAGATGGAAAGAGAAAGAAAGAGAGAGAGAGAGAGAGAGAGAGAGAGAGAGAGAAAGAGATTTCCTCACGAAAGCACGAGAAGCAGAGTGACAAGAGCAAGAGAGATGGGACTAGAGATGCAGGGTGAGCGAGAAGGACCGTTGGGGTAAGAAGAAGAATGGTGCGGTGGTGTGGGGTGAAAATAAGGGGTGGGGGTAGCTGTCGCTCGCCCGGGCATCGGAGGCAGCAGACGTCTTCTGACCCGGCCGGTGGCTCGACTCGACTCCACTAGACTCTATAGTGCGAAAGCTTGATAACGAGGGGTGCAGCCACTAGGAGGGGAGGGAGAAGGAGCGTTGGGCAGAGGACTAGGAGAGAAAACGACGCCCGTGGTGACTAGAAGAGGTGAGGGGTTATGGGCAAGAGGGAGGGGAAGTTGGAGGTTCAAGGAAGTCGGCCGAGTAGGTGCATTGCTTTTCACGAGAGAAGGTTGCTGAGAGGGTGGTGTCGGGTGGTTAAAAGGGTGGTAAGCGTATCGATCCGAACCTGAGCTTGGCTGACGGCTGACGAGGCCGTCACGCGAGACGAGTCGAGACGAGTCCGACGAACGGAGAAGTCTCCCAACTCCCACCCCATTCCACCCACTGCACCTATATCTGGCTTAGGAAGCGGGGAAGGTGGAGAAAGTCTGCGAATCGCAGTGCGCGATACCACGGTGGGGCACAAGGAGACGCGCTTTACTTCTCCGTCCTCGAGTTTCTGTGTATTTCTACCAACAGAGTATTTCGACCTGCCAAGCGAGTGACCAAACTTGAAAATGGAATTTGGCCGCATGAAAAACTCTTGAGGAATCCGGAATGCTTGCCTGCTTTTTCCTCGGGCTTTAACTGAGAAGGGTGATAAGCGACAGTAGCCACGAGATAGGTAAAGAAGCTTTGAGGAGAAAATAACGAGGTGGATGGCAAGTTTTTCTTTCAACAGAAATGAGCAGTTTTCGTAAATTCGAAGGTGACGCGGTGAAGATTTTTGGTGAAAATGCCAATTGAAAAATGTAACCCTTATTTCTTGGGACATTCTGTGCAATAAACGTCTTTATCTGAATTACGCCTTATCCAACGAAGATCCGAAAAGTCCCAACATTGAAGAACCTACTTGAATCAACCCTTTGAGTGACAAAATCAACCCTTTTCTAAATCCAAATAATATTGGATCAATCCCTTGACTGCAAATCAGGCTGGACATCGGAACGTTCGATGTTTTCAATTCTCTGTCTTGAGTAAAGACAATCTGTAGAAGGAAACTTAAAAGGAATACAGTAACATTTATTTTTTATTCGATACTGGAAGGTAAAAAACACAACACACATTTAAGTGTAAAGTGTGGAAGGATTTAATGTTTATTAATTAAAAGGAATACAGCTGGGTTTCACGCATAACTAAGTAAACCAAAGTGAGTAATCTGAATCCAGTTATAACCATAATTATCACTCTCTTTACTCTTGCCAAACTAACTAATCCTTTTGTTCCAGCGGATATAACCCTTTCTCCTGCAAAAGACTCAGATGTGTTCGAAAAGGATTTTTCTTCTCTAAAACTTAATGTATCTTTATGAAAATGAATGCATTTGGTATTAAAATTAAGTACGCTTTCATAGCCTGCATCCTTAGCTCAAAGGTTCTATCCTTTGTAAATAAAACAGGCAATTAAAATAAAATAAATATATGGAATTGAATCTTAAGTTCCTTCAGGACATAACAGTAACTAATAATGTTAGCACATGCGCAGAAGTGACTAATAATGTTCGCACGTGCGCAGTAGTGACTAATAATGTTAGCACATGCGCAGTAGTGACTAATAATGTTCGCACGTGCGCAATAGTGACTAATAATGTTAGCACATGCGCAGTAGTGACTAATACTGTTAGCACATGCGCAGTAGTGACTAATACTGTTAGCACATGCGCAGTAGTGACTAATACTGTTAGCACATGCGCAGTAGTGACTAAGAATGTTACTACATGCGCAGAAGTGACTAAAAACGTTAGTACATGCGAAGAGCTGAATCTGCAGTCTTAAAAATGCGCAGTAGTCATTAAGAATAATTGCGAATGTACAGTAGTAACCAATAATGATTTTATACACCCGGTAGTGACGATTACAAAAAGAATTTCTTCTTCCATTAGTTAAGATTAAACCCCATTCCATTAAAAATTCCAAGACAGAAAAAAGTTGTTCCTCTTTATAGGATTCATCCGCTCGCAAACGATCCCTACCTCTCGCAGTATTCTATTTCTTGGTTCGTCATTTTGGAGACGTTTGGTCTACACATTACGAGCGGTTTGTCATTGTGATTTAGCTATCTCTTGGAAAGCATTGAATTATAGGTGTATATCGCGAACTGTACAGCTGGCTTGTCGACAGCGATGCTCCAAACACCGAAAGTCACTTAAGATCTCGCGGCACCCACAATGCACTACAGATTCTACAGGCTAGAACGCTACAGAAGAATTATTCGACTACCTTCGCCTTCTGCGAGGCCTTCCAACATTCACTGTTGGAGTGTCAAAGAACACTATACACTTCTACAGTGATAGTCGTACTATCCCCCACGTGCACGCCAGTAAATGTTAACTTTGTTGCAAGTTTTTATTTATACTTAAAAGGATCCGATCCAAGTCGATTAGAGACAAGAAACAATTTTAAATGCCTGCCATTTTTAATAGACTTAAAGCATTTTCTTGGTTTGAAATGAATATGTAGAAAAGTGGCTGAAGTTGAAAATTTATTTTTAATCAACTTTTTTGCTTTTATGCATTTTGATATATTCTTTGTCTCTCAAAACGTAAAACTGGTTCCTAAGAACAGGTTTATTTAGACTTGACACAGAATATTGATATTTATAATAACAACTTGTAGATTGCGTTCCAAAATTAGCTTTTGACTGTATTTTCTCGAGAAAGAGAAAGAAGGGAGACTAATGCATGTATTTAATTACTGAAATTTATTGTACGTATTTCAAACTGGTGCTGACATCTGACAACTCAATCCAGAAACTACATAGGGACACAAGAAGTTTTTAATTTGAATCGAGAATTGTAATTTCATTTACTAGTCTAATTTCATATCAATTATTATCTTGTAGTCTAATTTGATATTAATCAATATCTTTTAGTCTAATTTAATATTAATCAATATCTTTTAGTCTAATTTAATATGAATCAATATCTTATAGTCTAATTTTATATTAATCAGCATATCTTATAGTCTTAATTTATCATCAGTATTAAAAAGTGAAAGAGATGAAATTTTATCTTTCACGAATAAAGAATTTACACTTTTCATATGTGTTTTTCTCATTAAGTATTTATAAATTAAAATTCTCTTCATGAACATCATATTAATATATAATTTTGTGTTGTTCAATATTGTAAATTAAGCATATAATATAAGAAATCCATTCACATAAATTGCTTCGTATTGTTCTTCCTTAGGAAGAAATAAGGTAACAGAAAAGATTTACAATCAGTGCCACTTAACATAGAATAAATAACCTATGCGCTAAAAGATTTTATGTGATCTTTAGTTAAGCAGTAGATCCTTTCACTGTCGGAGATATTGACTCTTTCTGAATATTGCAAGTCGTAAAATTTACATAAACACACTTCCATTAAACCAACATCTATATGAACACTTACAGTAGTTGCAAATGTGTATTTTAAGTATCATGACTAAACGATGATGAATTGTTATAAATATTGTTCTGTTAGTCCGGTTATAATCAAGTTTTCGTTCTCATTAACAATTGTTTCTCGAATAAATTTTCAATCAATCCAAAGTTCAATTCGATTTCAGTTAATTCAATTTCAGTTAATTCAATTTCAGTTAATTCAATTTTCAGTTAAATTCAATTTCCAATACAATTAATTTTCAATAATTCTATTTGCAATAAAAAAAACTCAGATTTTGGAAAACACGAAGGAAAACACGTGTATATTTTTAATCCTTAAATTTGATTCGCTTACTAAAAAGTAAGTAACGTTCATTTTGATACTTTCTTTTCAAATTGAAGTGTTTGTACAATAATAACACGGATTTATAAATGTACAATAATACATTATCACAGGTGACAGATAAACACTTTTCTCTTGATCAGAGACACGAGCTCGATTACTGAGATATATACAAGGCAAATTTTCACAGGACTTATTCATCAGTAACGGACTGCGTCAAGTGAACACCGATGTTTCCGTAATGATTTATATGAGAACAAGTAGAAAACATCTTCCCGCAGTATAATGTATGGTGGACGGTCTGATTATGCTGTGAATCTCGAGATTAATTAATTAATTAAATTTTCACGTCAAGAATTTCGTGATTAACGGCAATAACCTGCTTTAACATTGTTAAGGTCTAAAAGAAGTCTTTCTTCCGTATTACGTGTAAAACAAGAATATAAATATATGTTTTTAATGTGCCATACTAAGTCGAATTTTAATTCTAAAAAGGAAATTAAATCTTTGTACTTTATTGCACAAGATCCAATGATGAAGTGTCACTCTTTATTCTACTTTTGAAAGCAGTGCGACCTTATTTCTTATTCAGCAATCTCAGGTGTCAATCAAAATCTTAAAACAGAAATCACTGAACAATGCAAGCAATGTTCTCCCAAGAGTTTATTAAAAGATTATTTGATTTCTTGTTATTTCCACAAAATGAAAAGACCGGGAATAAACCGAAAGTAGGATATGGAAGATTATTTTATGCACTTGTACGGCTGCCTTTTATTAATTTGAGGAAATGGAACAGGATTAAGAGTAAGAAAGAATGAATTGAGGAGAAATGAAGAATGACAAAAAGGACCCATTTGGGTGCCTGATAATATAAAAGAAAGATGAACCCCATTATTTCAATATTAACGTAGAAATCTGAATTTTTAATCAATCCGTTACCCTAAAGATCGAAAAATTCACGTTTTTCTGTTTTTAATTGGTTTGTGTCAGTCCACTGAGTGTTTCTCATCACAGTGGGACCCATTTGGGTGCCTGATATTGAAAAAAGGAGATGAATTCCGTTATCCTAATATTCATTTAGAAATCTGAATTTTTAATGAACCTGATTAGGTTGCCTTAAAAATCGAAAAATTCACGTTTTTTAGTACTTCAGCTGTCTCTGTCAATGAACTAAGTTTTCTACCTTACAGTAGCACCCATTTGGGTGCCTGATAATGGAAAAGAAAGATGATCACCGTTGTCCCAATATTAACATAGAAATCTGAATTTTTAATCAACCCAATCGGGTTGCCTTAAAATTTCTAAAAATTCATGTTTTCTAGTATTTAAGTGGTTTCTGTCAATTCACTAGATTTACTACCTCACAGTGGCACCCATTTGGGTACCTGATAATGAAAAAAGACGTACAGTAAGAAAAAAAAGTGAATGTTGCAATAAAAGAAGAATGAAGAAAAGGAAGAAAAGGAAGAAAAAATGAATAAGATGAATAAGAAGAAGAGAATGTTGAGCAATTATGGAGAAAGAAAAGAAGAATAGAAGGAGAGAAGGAAGTAAAAGTTAAGGGGAGCGAAGAAATAGTGAGGGTATATAAAAGTTTGAAGCAAATGAAGATACAAATAGGAAGTCGACGAAACGGAAGATGAATAGAAGCAGTTTGTGAAAGAAGAAAAGGTAGGGGAAGAAAAGTTAGAAATTAAATTGATAAAGCAAATTGATAAAGAAATTAAAATGATAAAGCGAAGGATAAAGAAATTAAAATGATAAAGCGAAGGATAAAGAGATAGAATAGGACAAATTTAGGTCAAAGTATGGAAGAGGAGAAGGTTTAGAAGAAAGAAGAGTTATAGAATGGAAAAGGTGGAAGAGGAAGTAGTAGACAAAGAAAACGAGAAAAGAAGAAAGAAGAGATGGTTGAGAAAGATGATAAGGTAGAATAGGATCAAAAGATAAAGATAAAGATAAAGATAAAGATAAAGAAAGAATTGGAAAAGAATTTGAATAATAGGGCTGGAAGGGTGAAGGTTGAGGAGGAAGATGTATTGTAAGTGGAAGAAAGAGAAAAAGAAGTAGAGGATGCAGAAGAAGATAAAGTAAAGGAGGAAGAGGTAGAAAAGGAAGGGAAGAGAAGGTAGTATGTAAAATTAAGATAGTATGTAGAAATTTAACAGTTGATGATAAAGTAATAAAGCAAGAAGAGAAGGTAGAGAACTATAAAGGAGAATGTGGAGAATGCATTACGATGAAGTAAATTAACAAAGAGAAAAAGAGAAAGAAGGTTTAGAAAAACTTCGGAAGTGATAAAGAAAAAAAAAGAAATAGGATAAGGTAGAGAGTAGATTGAAGTTGAAGAAAGAAAATAAAAAGAAAAAGACAAGGTAGAGCAAAAATTAAGGTAGAAATATAAAATAGAAAGTAGTAGAATAAGAAGAAAAGGAGAAAAACGAAATTGATTTGAAAGTAAAAAATTGAGAAGAAATAAGAAAAGTGACGAAAATGTATGAAATAAAAGAAAAAAAAGAAATAAATAAATAAAACAAAATGTAAAAGAAAAGGAAACAGAAATGAATTCCAACTTAAGACGGAGCAAATGAAACATTTTAATGAAAGCTAATGGAAATGATGAGGATTAATATCCAATTGAAATCTAATTGACAAATTTATGGAAAGTAAAAGGCAAGCTGTAATTTAATTGGAGCATTTCCTCTTTGCTCGTAAATTTCAAGACGTACAATAATAAAGTTCGAGGGAAATGTCACATTTGGAGGAAGCGAGAAGAAGTGAGTGGAGGGCAATAAACAGAGGGCATCAATTAAACGTCTAAAGCATTGCGGGTCTGTGACTCTCTTTGATGTGCCATCCGTTCACACACCTCACCTCCCCCCTGCCTCACCACCTCGTGCTCTACCCATCCCTCAAACATAGTATGTTGGCTCAAACGCTCAACGTTTCCTTAGCTTAGCCCAGAGTATCTGAGTAGCTGTTAGCTGTATGCTGTTAGTAGCAGTGCAGCATCTCACGTCAGGCATCAGGCATCTGTCATCCAGCCATCTTTTTCTTCGGCAAATTTATTAGCTCCGCTTAGATGGCAGAGATCCGTTCATGAGGGGAAGTATCCGCGAACGCGTTCGTCAGGCACGTTCAGAATTACACGCAAACTAACTCCTACGTCTGCGAGCCTAATTTTATACGATAGAAGCAGACTCTCAGACAAATACAATAAATTATAGACGATATATGACCAAATTTAGATAATGCATTTCCCTCAGTCGAGCTCATAATTTTGCAACTATTTCGAAATTCAGCTGCAGTTTCAGATTCTTTTCTTTGAGTGCCACTGGCAAAAAAGTTTGTTTAAATCAGACATATTTATACGGTCAAATAAATGTTTTTTCGCTGAAAAAACGTGTTTATTTGATTCAGACAAATTTGTATAGTCATTTCAAGCAAGGAACTAAGGAGTACATTTTGGAATGAATTATTGAAATGAATAAAATTGTTTCTGATACATCAAATAATATATTTTTGTGTAAATTATATAAACGTTTGTTTGCTCGTTCAAACATTTGTTTGGTCGTATAAACATTTTTTTTATCATATAAACATTTATTTGATTATATAAATATTTGTTTGATCATATAAACATTTGTTTGATCATATAAACAGTTGTTTGATCATATAAACATTTGTTTGGTTATATAAACATTTTTTTGGTCATATAAACATTTGTTTGATTATATAAACATTTTTTTGATCATATAAACATTTGTTTGATTATATGAACATTTTTTTGATCATATAAACATTTGTTTGGTTATATAAACATTTTTTTGATCATAAAAACATTTGTTTGATTATATAAACATTTTTTTGATCATATGAACATTTGTTTGATTATATAAACATTTGTTTAATGCAATCAAACCTTTTTCTGTGTTATTTTTCAATTTTTTGCTTTTTTATAAATAAAAGAAAAATCTTCAAATAAAATGAAAATTGTTTTTGAGATAAATGTGAACTTTCTGCTATTCAGTCGATGTATTTTTTAATGAAGCACATTTTTTCAAAAGGAAATACATTAAAATTTCTAATACATCCTCAAAATCTTATTCTTGAGCCAAAAAACACGTTTTTGGGTAGACTCTTTGTAAATATCTCGTAACTTCGTCATTCTCCATCCAATTTAAGATTTTTCTTTACTTTCAGACTAGACTCAGACCTTTACAGACATGTAAGTTTCTTTTTGTTATCTTCAAAAGTTGAGGAGATAAAGCCCAAAAATATTTTTCACCTAAATTTTTCAACTTTGAATGATGTGTGCGTTATCTCATTTAAATGTCTTTTTCTTTCTAATCGCAAGACAAATAAAATCTGCTTATAATTACAATTATATGATATTATTATGATATTAAAGATAATATATATAATTATATTATACAATGTAATATAATTGTATTATATAATATTAAACACAATATAATTTATTTATTAATGTAATTGTTATTGTAATTGCAATTGTAATTTTTATCGTTATTGTAATTGTTATTGTAATTGTTATTGTAATTGTTATTGTAATTGTTATTGTTATAGTAATTGTAATTGTAATTCTAATCTATTATTGTAATATATAAAATCTCATATTATATAAAATAATAAAACATAATATACTTGCTGTTAAATAGAATATTCTAATATCTCCAATCAAATCCTAAAATTTTAGAACTTCACAAATGTTAATTCCAGTTAAAATAAACCAACTTTTGAAGTTCGTAAACAAAATGTTAGACACAAAAAATGTGTAATCCACTTTCACAAATTCCATACAGAAGTACAAAATTTCTTCAACATTTCGCATTATAAATCATTTCTCCATCTGGGACCAATCATAAAAATTTTGAAAATTTACAGACTTTGAAAAAAACGAACCAATTTTTTTTTAAAAGGACCGGTTTCAGAAAAAAATTGAACAATCTGGGTCTTTAAATTTAAGACACGACCATATGAATACCTCTCTTATCCCTCAACACTATTTTGAAGTCCTTCAGGTCAATTTCCGTCCATTGCGCAAAACTTTCTCCCTGAACAATGGCCACTGGGCATCACTATTTTCAGAGAACATCTTTCCCGGAATTTAAGGTATCGCGAAGGGCTATAAATTTTGCCTTGGCTCACGAAAAACTGACATGCCCTTGACTAACATTTTCCATGACGAAAGAACGTTGAAAATCTGGCACACGGTTCACAAAAAAAAACTTGGGTCTTCAAACAAGACTGTCGGCTCTGGAGAGGCTATTCGAAATTTGGAATAATAAATAAGAGTCATAACTCGCAAGATTTGAATCCGAACAGGAAAAGTAAAGGGAAAATATTGTTCACAAGTATTCTCGTACATTTAGGATCAATCTAGAGAGGAGATAATGAGGAGCTTTAAATATAGACACACTGGACTGGGTCATATTGGATAAATGAGACTCGACGTCTGTCGTCAAATCAATCTTTGGTTACATTTCTAGATTTGTCGAGTCGACAACCAATATATCTCCCCTCCAGTTTCTATCATTTCACATTTATTCTCTATTTTTCCTCTTTTCCTCGCTGAACTTAATCCTCCAGAAATAACCACCCCTTCCACATAACAGATCACGTGCTACCACTTCCCGCCAACTATACTTTTCTATGAATGAATTTTAGTATCAATAAAGGCATTTGGTTTATTCACACTGATTAACTCTTTTTCTGTATAGCTGTTAAAAATGTGTCAAAGGTGGTAAAATTATTCAACTTCAGAATTTCTTCATATGAAATTTGAAACAAAGTTACGCAAATGAGACAAAAAGGTTGTTCATTCGCTATGATAAAATAATGTATGAATAAAGTACATAAAAAACAATAAATTACAAAAAAGCACAATAAAGTGCAACAGAGTACAATAAATTACAAAAAAGTACAATAAAGTGCAACAAAGTACAATAGAGTACAAAAAAGTACAATAAAGTACAATAAAGTACAACAAAGTACAATAGGGTACAAAAAAGTACAATAAAGTGCAACAGAGTACAATAAATTACAAAAAAGTACAATAAAGTGCAACAAAATACAATAGAGTACAAAAAAGTACAATAAAGTGCAACAAAGTACAATAGAGTACAAAAAAGTACAATAAAGTGCAACAAAGTACAATAGAGTACAACGAAGTACATTAAAATACAATAAAGTACAACAGAGTACAATAATAAAGTACCTTAAGTTTCAAAAAGTACAATAAAACAAAATCAAATATAATAAAAATTAGAATAAATAAAATACTATAAATAACAATATAAAACAAAATACAATAAATTATACTTAAGAAAAATGAGAAACCAATAAACTCACCGTAAAAATCGTCAAAACATCTTTAAAAAAATTGTAAAACTTTATTTTAAAATTGTTAAAGAAAGATAAATATGTAAAATGGAAGGGACTTTAGAAGGAAAAAATTGTAGGTTATGTTTGATGTAATTTTAAATTGATTAAAGCTTCCTGTTTAATTATTTGTAGTCAAAAACAGTTTTCTTTGATAATGTACACGAAAAATATTCATAGAAAACTCCTTTTGATTAAAATGAATTAAAAACGAATTTTTAATCAAGTTAAAACTATCATCAAACATAACCTAAAATCGTTTGCTTCTAAGGTCCCTTTCTTCAGAGCGCGACACAGATAAAATATAATTTTGAAATTTCTGATGGAAGAGAAATATAAACAATGTTTCCCTATGAGGAAACAAAATGAACCAAATTTCTAATAAAAGATCAAAATAATTAAACATAAATAATTGAACATTTAAACATTTATATTAACATTAAATAATGAAACACTAAAGTTCATAATTATAAATTCATAATTTAGCGTTTATTGAATTGAAGTTTTCATTCAAAGTTTATGCTTTTTATGGCCTTCAAACATTGAGCACAATTATATATAATTTAACGAAAATGTTTTGATACTAAATTCTATATTTGGAACTAAGACGAGAAATCTGAAAAATGTGAGTTGCAATTAGACCTTGTTGACGGGAAGAGAACGAAAATTGCTGAGACACTTGTGTATCTTGATGACGATTATTACGCCACAGGTCATATTTCAATCTTGCATTTGAATCGAGGTCTGAATAAATCTCATATAAAGTTTCCTTTACAAACTTGGATTTATTAAGCACTGTCGTCCGATAATAGTGTACACGCGTAAAGCTACATGTAAGACCAAGAAATAAATTACCGACTGAAATACACGCCGAGCGAAGAAAAATGAAAATGATCATTGACCAATCTCTAGTTAAAACTCCAATGACCTCTCTTATAATTTCTCTTTACGAAATCCTGCATTCAAAGAACCAAGATTAACTTCTCGAAATTTTTGATTTTGATGTATATATGATCCCTACATAGCTGATTTTAATTTTATTTATACTTCCTCCTATCTACCTCTTCTGCTCATCATTTATTCTTGCATCAAGCATATATTTGCTTCGTTACCTGAATTCTTAAGTTTAGGTGGGAAATAATTCTTCTTTAAACAAAAATAAGTATTATAATCAAGAATAAGTGTTTTAATCAAGAATAAGTATTTTCGTAATAAAGAATAAGTATTTTTGTAATCAAGTGTAAGTACTTAAATCACGAATAAGTACTTCAAGCATCAAACTTCAATCAGGAAAAGTACGTAAATCAAGAATAAGCATTACAGTCAACAATAAGTAATTCAATCAACAATAAGTACTTCAATCAACAACTTCAATCAAGAAAAAGTAATTCAATCAAAAATAAGAATATTTCAATCAAGAATAAGTACATGATACAGGAATAAGTAAATTTCAATCAAGAAAAAGTATTTCAATTAAGAATAAATATATCAATTAAAAATAAGTACATGAATCAGGAATAAGTACTTCAATGAAGATTAAATACATAAATCAAGAATAAATACTTCAAACAAGATTAAATACATCAATCAAGAATAAGCACTTCAATCAAGAATAAGTACTTCAATCAAGAAAAAGAATTTCAATCAGGAAGAAGTATTTCAATCAAGACTAAATACATGAATCAGAAATAAGTACTTTAATCAAGAATCAATACTTCAATCAAGAATAAGTACATCAATCAAGCGAAAGTATTTCAATCGAGAATAACTATATAAATCAGGAATAAGTACTTCAATCAAGAATAAGTATTTCAATCAAGAAAAAATACTTGAAACAGAAATAAGTATTTCAATCAAAAATAATTATCTACCTCAATCAAGAAAAAGTATTTCAATCAAAAATAAGTACTACCTTCAATCAAGAAAAAGTATTTCAATCAAGAAAAAGTAGTTCAATCAGAAAGAAATACTTCAATCAAGAATAAGTACATGAACAGGAGATAAGTACTTTAACCAAAACGAAGTATTTCAATCAAGAATAAATACATGAATCAGAAATAAGTACTTTAATCAAGAATAAGTACTTTAACCAAAACGAAGTATTTCAATCAAGAATAAATACATGAATCAGAAATAAGTACTTCAATCAAGAATAAGTATTTCAATCAAGAATAAGTATTTCAATCAATAATAAATACATGAATCAGAAATAAGTACTTCAATCAAGAATAAGTATTTCAATCAAGAATAAATACATTAATCAGAAATAAGTACTTCAATCAAGAATAAGTATTTCAATCAAGAATAAGTACTTCAATCAAGAATAAGTATTTCAATCAAGAATAAGTATTTCAATCAAGAATAAATACATGAATCAGAAATAAGTACTTCAATCAAGAATAAAGTACTTCAATCAAGAATAAGTATTTCAATCAAGAATAAGTAATTTAATCAAGAATAATTACCTACCTAAATTAAGAAGAAGTATTTCAATCAATAATAAGTACATGGATCAGAAATTAGTACTTCAATCAAAAATGAGTACTTTAATAAAAAATAAGTACTTTATTCAAGAATAAGTATTTCAATCAAGAATAAGTACTTACTTCAATCAAGAAAAAGTATTTCAATCAGGAAGAAGTACTTCAATCAAGAATAAATACATTAATCAAGAATAAGTACTTCAACCAACTACAAGTTGTTGATTATTAAAAAAAAATATTCCTGTTCAGAGAATGAATACTTGGATCAAAAATTAATACCTATATAAAAAATAGATATTTCTTAACGAAGAACGAGTATTTGAATGAATAATATGTATTCTGAAAAAAAGAATAATCAGTCCAAGAATTCTTCATCCATTTTAGAGATTTCTTCCTTTTAAATTAAAGGGATTCTTTTTAGTTTAAAAGGAATTTCTTTTACTATACCATATTTAAGAAGATATACTCAAACAGTGATTTGTTTCCTCCTAAATTCGACAAATTTATTCAACCACTAAATTTGACGTTATTAACGTTTTGTTAATTAATTCTTAAACTCACTTTGTCACATACTGAAAAATGAAAAAATGTTTAAGCGGTCAAATATCAATGGCATAGGAGGTTATAATGTATGAGGAAGCATTTAGGTTGCATCTCGGGTAAAATCTGGATAGGTACGTCGACTCGTGGAGAATATTACTCTTCATCAGAGCCTGGAGAACGATGTATCAAGTGCCAAATATGCAATTCTTGGTGCCGTATGTACGGCTCGTGCTGTTGTGCCAAGCAATATTAAAAGATTTATTCGCCAGCTATGCTCAGAACGGATATACGTCCCTTAATAATATACGTCACTTTAAAAAGGTATGGCATTTTATCCCAATGTGCAAGGCTAAAATGACGCATCGTTTACATTTTATAAGCTTCTTTCTAATGAGAATTTAAAAAGATTAACCCAATCTCTTTTTCTATATTTCTTCCTCTAATCTTTCATCCCTCATTTCTTCAATTTAAATTCCTCTTCAAGTACACTGAACCATTTTTGCTCGAATATTTACAAACATGACTGAAACTTTTTACACATCTTTAAGTCAACTTTTAGCCATCTTAAAGTCTATTTTTAGTTATCTTGGAGTCTAAAAAAAATTCGTGAGACCTAAGCGTGAATGTAAACACGATTTATCGAACGAGATTTATTACGTCGAGATTCCTTTCACCAGAACAGTGTAAATTAAATCTGAAGAAATTAAGTGTTTGGTGCTTCTTGGTTTATTTCTACACCGGGTTTTCTAGTACGACGACGACGACTTTCGCTGATGGCTTTATATCGTTTCTCACAAAAAAGAAATTTCGTATTCATTTCCGGTCTATGGAAAAAGGGTCGAGGTCGTACGCAGAATATCTCTTGAATTTCAAATCGAAAGTCAAATGCCGCGACAGTATATATTACTTTTTTAACAGGTCGCATCACTTCATTGTTAAAAGTTATTCGTTTCCGTTCCCCCGTCCTAATAGCATCCAATAAATTACTGCACGAAATAAATTTTACTCCCAGAAATTATTAAAATACAGATATAATTCTCGAAACTTTCTCCTTATTAACATTAATACACATGGAAGATCGAGATTTTTATTTATCGATTAAAATTGTGTTCAAATATCAAGAAAGATTTTGGGTTTTTTTTCAAAAAAATTATAATTTATTCAAACAGAAAACAAACAATTTTGCTTCAAATTATTTGTTTAAAGTGGAAAAAATTGTTTCAAATGTAGCAAACATTTGTTTGAATTAAATAAAGTTTGACCGTATATCAAATAAATGTTTGAATTAAATAAAGTTTGACTGTGTATCAAATAAATGTTTGAATTAAATAAAATTTGACCGTATATCAAATAAATGTTTGAATTAAATAAACATTTGTTTCACCATGTTTGTTTGATTTAAACAAACTTTTTTGCGAGTATGATACAACTGAAATAAAGCAAGTGTGGAACAAAAGATTTTTATTTTTAAGGTGTAGGTAAGCAGATGTTTGGAATTTTCCAAGTGAGGAGCTTAAATCAATCTTCATTTTATCTACAACGAGAAAGTCGATTTGATTTTGCCTATGTGAATCTCAAGATCAAATCTTTGAAAATGCTTGTTCGTGCCTTTAGCGCCCAGCGCGTGTAATCACATACAACGCTTATGTCGTGAATGTGGCAATAAATTAATCTAAGTCGTAGTTAGAAAAGTTGCGCTTTGATTGGACCGCGGCCCGAAGGACTTAGAACGATAGTTAATTGCTCGACGCGTCAACTAATAAATTACATCCAGAATGAGAAGCTTTGGGACTCTTTTCTAAATTAAACTTAAATGTAAACTTTATCATTAAAGAGAAGATTTTGATCTTAAATCATTTTACATTCACTTATTTGCCCCAAATTCAATTCAATCTCAAAAATGTGAAATTATTTTCCATCAAGACTTAGATTTTCAAAATCTAAACATTTTTCCAAACCGAGTCGAAATTTAAACCCTACTTTCAGCCTGAATATTCAGGTTCTAATCGAAGATGCAAAGTTGGTTAAAATAGACCCTACTTTGAATCCAAAACTTGGCACATTTTTTTCTTTTTTCCACTAAGAGAGAGGGTTTACTGAAATCTTAAGTAATCAAAGTAGGGTTTTATAGAAAGTAAATAGAGTAAATAGAGTAATTAATGTAAGTTCTTGGAGAAGTTATGTAGGGCCTAAATTTCGACTCACGGTTTTATGTCACTTTTCATATTTAAAATGGCGAACCCAACATGGATTAGAAATTGGTTTATTGCGATATTTTAATTAACAAATTGATACATTCGCAAAAGTATTTGCACGTGAAAAGTATCAATCGCGACAAACCTTTGGTTACTTTTGCAAAATTGAAAATAGTGAATCTTAAATGTCAAAGTTGATCAAAATTTGATATTTTGCAAGTTTTTAATTGTAAAATGTGAGGGGACATAAATTAGTTTTGTATTACACGTTTATTTACTTTTTAATCGGTTTTGTAAAACTCAAGATGGCGGATCCATAATGGCGGACATAAGTGTTAAAAATTGAAACTTATTGTTTCTTCGATGAAATATTCTTTATAAGTACAAAATATAATATAGTATAAAATATAATATAGATGTATAAAATATAATATAGAAGTATAAAATATAATATATGAGTATAAAATATAATATAGATGCATAAAATATAATATAGAAGTATAAAATATAATATATGCGAGTATAAAATATAATATATAAGCATAAAATACAATATATGCGTATAAAATATAATACATAAGTATAAAATATAATATACATGTAAAAAATATACTTTATTACAGCTTTAATTTAAAAAAGGGACTCTTTCCTCAATAAAATACACTTCCTCTTTAATTACTTTGATCTACAATTTTTTTTGTCTAATTTTTTGCGAATTTGAAAAAAAATTTCCCGAGGTCGGTCGTAAAACGAAATAAGATGCATTTCAATAACGACAATGCCAAAACGTCAATGAATATGTATATGTTGAACGCAAGTGGATGTGGCCTAGTTTATTGGAATTTCGACGATAGTACAAGGAAAACTCGCGACTCTCTTGGATTTATTCGCGGTCTCGACTTGAAGCAACCTGATTTATAGTAGCAGGGTGCACGAGCTTTCATAGGCAAGTGGATATAAAGTAAATTGTAAATGTTTCCGGCAAAACCTCTCTAAGATGGCGTTATGGAGCAGACTTGCACTGAGGATGAGACGATCGAGTTTGTTTATTCCCACGTGGGAACTGGGCGTCACGAAAAAATGTTTGTATCTGTATAAAAACTTTCTAGGGAAGAAAAAAACTTCTGAGAATTTGTGTTACAAAATCTGATAATGCTACATAAGATACACAACTTTATTTACACGCAAAAAAATATTATTTCCCAAAACAGCAAAATGTTTCAGTACAGTATGTATATTGTTATGTATTTTACTGCATTAATCAAACTTTAGCTATTTTAGAATATTTGGAGATTTATCTATTTTTTGCTCTTTAAATTATTTTAAGAAATTAAATACAAATTTTGTATGTTCTAGAAAATAATGTTTTGCGTGTATGCACAAATACGTATTTGTAAGCACATATATGCATATGTACAGTTTAATTTGTTGTTAGAAATATTGTATACATTTTTATAAAGAATGAAAAAGAGAAAACATCGAATTTTAGGTTTTTGTTTCCTCATAGGGAAGCATTGTTTTTAGTGATTCTACAAAGAAATTATGAACTACAGGGTGCGCTGAAACAAAGCATTAAGTGCGTCAATTAATTTCAATCAATTAATTTACACGTCTTTTTACGTAAACTTTGATTTAATCTTAAACTTCTTTTGCATTTTCTGCTTTAATGCTTTTTATTGCGCGACCTAAATTTTTCTTTATTAACTTTCTCTCTTCTTCGCTTTTAGCATCTCTTAACCCGAAATTTGCTTTCATCATTTTAAAATTCGTTTTTACTTTCTTTATGTCTTTTGATAATTCTTCCATCATGTCAACAAACACTTCTTCTGCGCTATTCAAATCACTTTCTTCTTCATTTTACGAATATCCAGAATTTGTGTCATTTTTACTATCATTTGCTTCAATGTCATTTGTTTGTTTAATTCTCATTGTTACAGCATTTTTTAAATTTTGATTCTCTTTGTCCTATATTCTTTCTTGTTGTTTCTTTCTTTGTTTCCTTCTTTCTTCAAAAAAACACTACAAGTAATTTTCGTAACAAAGCATGCAAATATGGATTTCCTAATGATTCTAAAATCATATGGCAGTCAGGAAATGGATATTCACTTTATCATAAAAAGTATATCTCTATCCATATAACTATATATCTACACTGAAAAAAAAATTTATTTGATTCAAGTAACCATTTACTTGTCTATTATCAAATAAATATTTATTTGAACCAAGCAATTATTATTTGAATCAAATAAATGGCATTTGAATAAATTATTTCTGTATTTGAATCAAATATTGTTTATTGGACTCAAATAATAATTACCTGATGCAAATAAATATTTATTTGATAATAGACAAGGCAAATAAATATTTATTTGATAATAGACAAGTAAATGGTTATTTGAATCAAATAAATTTTTTTTTTTAGTGTATCTGCTATAATATCTCTATCTATATAACTATATATCTATCTAATATAACAATATCTCTATCTAAATAACTGTATATCTATCTACTATAACCTAAACTTTAATCCTAAAACAGCTGCTAATTTGGTAACGAAATGAAATTAAGAAATTGGGTAACAAAAATTTTATTTGAACTTTTATTTAAAACAGAATAAATTCGAATGATAATTGAAGGCTGTAGACATTTTTGAACAATAAATTGCAGATTTATCGCACCGTGTAACATGAGTAATAGTAACAACTGCACGCAATACATAAAAGCATCTAGAAGACATAATTCTCATGAAATTGGCGCTTAATACTTTGTTTCACTGCTTCAGTTTCTTCAACCCATCTCCAAAAATAATTGGAAAATAATAATAATCCGTAATTTGTCAAGACAAATGAAAATGACTTTTTTTATTTAAAACTTCATTTGACTAACATTTCATGCGTTGCGGAGCGTGCTGCTTCCTGCGGGGCATCTGCGTCCTGCGGGGGGGTTCGATTTTCCTTGAGGCCTCCAGTTCTTTTCCAGCTATTAGCCGCAGCCGTTTTTCAAAATCTGCTCCGTTTACTTCTTAAAAAAACAAAAACTCACTAAAGGTTATTTTCTCGCGGGGAAATCACACTAAACACTTATCGAGCGTCACAAATTTCGATCTTAACCTCCACACCCTCATCATTACTATACTATCCACGACCACTTTTGCATAAACAAAACTTGTCACTCGTTCACCAATAACAACAACAAATTACATCAAGATTCCACTAGATTCTCCTCGGTCTTTATCCAAGAACAATTCCAAACTGCTGAAATCTCCTAGAATACGGTTTCCAAATGCATCGTCAGGTTGTAGCTGGAAATTGTATTTTAACCGTTAGTGCACATTACCCGCGCTTTGTTCTGATTGGCTGGCAATTTGAATCACCCAACTTCCGATAACTGCGCTTCTTAAAATTTCCCTGACACTTGAAATCACATAACCCACGTTGAAGAGTAGCTTCAGCACTGTTGGTACATTTCGTTTTAACGAAAACATAACCTACTTTTTTCGAAACAAACAACGTTTCAAGATTGTTCACATGTCCTCAGAGATAAACATGCACGTTAAATCTAAGAGTTTCGTGTCAACTGGGAAAACAAAAGAAGAATGTGATGCAGAAGATGTCAAAGAATTGTGGCAAAAGGCAAAACTTCAAATTAAGTTACTTAAAAGCCGGCAATTGCGGCATTGGTGATAATTTGAGGTTAAGAGGGTTGTTAATGAGTCGATTGCAACAAGAGGTATGAGGATGTTTGAGTTAGGCGGTTGACACTCGCGAGCGCGAAATCCCAGTTGATTTATCACAAAGTCAAGACTCAACATAAAATTTGAAATCGAGCGGGCGGCGGTCCAGCACTGACTGACTAGCCTGGCGTCGCGGCGGAAACGAAAGTGGTGGGGGAAAACGATTACTCCCTCTCTCTCCCACCCACCCGCGTTCGCTCCGTCTTCGATTTTCCCTCTCGCTTCGCGATTCTTTCCCTCTTCCTTGTGAAAGAGTGTCTCGCGACAGAGAAGAACCACGTTCACTTGGCGAGAAAGAGAGCTTTCTGCTGAGACGCCAAGGGGACGAAAGCCCACGAGTGAATGAGCGGGAAGAACGCGACCGTCGGAACCTGCAGACCTTGGTAAGTTTCAGCTGCAAGTGTAGTATCAGACCAGCAAAAGGTAAATAATGATACAGTTGGAGTTAAATGTGTAACAATACTTGTCAATTGAAGGAAATGGTACTTGAGAAAGAGTTTGAAGAAAGAAGACACCGTTTCAGTGGGGGTGAAGTTAATGAATAGCTGGAGTGGGGGTGTGATAGCGAGAGGAAAGATAAATAGGGTCTTGGCATATTGGAAGAAAATGTGTGAATGTTTACAATTACCTTATGAATGCTTATACTAATATTTACAAATTTCGGACATTATCTGCGAATATCTGTAGTAATATCTGCGAATACCTACTCTTATCTGCGAATACCTACTCTTGTCTGCGAATACCTACTCTTGTCTGCGAATACCTATACTCTTGTCTACGAATACCTATATACTCTTGTCTGCGGAGACCTACACTTATCTTCGAATACCTACTGACATCTACGAATATTTACGACATCTTCCATTCCCTATATATTTTTTGTAAAAGTATGTGCTTATTACTACTAATATGTGGGAATACCTACTACCTACTAATAATATGTACTAGTACCTACTAATTCCTCCGTTTATCTGTGAATACGTGTATATATGCTTGAACCTGCTAATATATGCTTAAACCTACTAATATATGCTCGAAATTACTAAAATAAGAAAATACCTGTTAATATATTTACGAATACCGACTAATATCTGTCAATACCTATTAATGTCCACGAATACGTAATAATATTTATGAAT
This sequence comes from Ganaspis sp. Gsp50, assembly GCA_011057455.1. Lineage (NCBI taxonomy): Eukaryota > Metazoa > Arthropoda > Insecta > Hymenoptera > Figitidae > Ganaspis > Ganaspis sp. Gsp50. The sequence goes on from WNHD01001900.1 coordinate 24,624, forward strand.
ACCTATTAATATTTACGGGTACCTATTAATATTTATGAATATCTACTAATATTTACGAATACCTACTAATATTTACAAATATAAAATAATATCTGAGAATACCTACTAATCTGTACGCATGCATATCAATATCTACGAATACATACTAATAATTACGAATAATTATTAATAATTGTGAATACATACTAATATATACGATTATCTATTAATATCCATGAATATATACTAATATTTACGAATACCTACTAATATCTACCAATACTTATTAATATACACAAAAACCTTCTAACATATACGAATGATGCACGAATACCTACTAATATTTACGAGTACCTACTAATATCTGCGAATATATGCTAACATCTATTAATACTTATTAATATACACAAACACCTTCTAATATACACTGAAAATAATGTTTATATGCTCTAGCTAAAACATATCGCTGGATTTCGTCTTGTTAAAAATCTAGGTGTAACACCTAAACATATAACTGGTTCAGATAGACAGATGGCTGCCTCTGCTAACTGTCTAGCACAGTCAGCCATATTTATAAGAATTACACGAATACGTACTAATATTTTTACGAATACCTACCAATATCTATCTAATAGGAATATATGCTAATATCTACTAATACTAATTATTAATTATAAATACCTACTAACATCTACGAATATATACTAATATTTATTAATACTTATTAATAACTACGAATATCTGCTAATGTCTACGAATATATACTAGTATCTACTCATACTTATTAATAACTACGAATACATACTAATATATACGAATATCTGTTAATATCTACAAATAATCTACGTTTTATACGAGTACCTACTAAGAACCAGAATAATACTTACCGATATCTGTAAATATCTACCGATAATTATTATAATCTGTGTGGTTCTTTGAAATATATGCGATGCCTATTAAATATTCAAATCCCTATTAATATCTACGAATACCTATTAATATTACCTTATTCAATTATCTATACTAATATCTTCCGATATCTGTGAATATTTACTAATAGCTACTAATTTCTACGGATATCTACGAATATCTATTATACCTTTTCAGGCAGATCTCTATCAATATCTACAAAAACCTACTAATACTGATACCTATTATTATTATTTACGCGTATATTTTAATATCTATACTGATACCTAACAGTATTTGCAAATTTTTGTCAATATTTTCGAATATCTACTACTATCTGTGAATATTCCTGATTTTACATAGATAAATACCTACTAATATATTCGAATACCTATATTAAATTATATTAATTTTCGAATACCTAATAAATATAAAGGAAAACTTACTAATACGGATGCTTAGAATATCTACTATTATCTACAAGAATATCTATTAATATTTTCAAAAATCTACTAATGTGTGTTTGAAGCTTACTAATATAGATACATACTTAGAATACCTACTAATATCTTTGAATGCCTATACTAATATATTTAAATACCTATTAATTTCTTCTAATATCTGCTAATATTTTCAAATACCTAATAAATATAGAGGAAACCTTACTAATACATATAGGTTGTGAGAATACCTACTAATATCTATAAAAAAAATCTATTAATATTTAAAGATACTTATTAATCTCTAAAGACATGCGCCATTTTTTTAAAATACATAATAATATCTAAAGACACGTACTATAATATTTAAAAATATCTACTAATACCTAAAAGCACCTACTAATATTTAAAAATATCTACTAATACCTGAAAGCGCCTACTAATATTTGAAAATACCTACCAATATCTAAAAGCGCCTACTAATATTTAAAAATACCTACTAAAATTTAAAAACATCTACTAATATCTAAAGACACTTACTAATCTTTAAAAATATCCACTATACCTAACAGCACCTACTAATATTTAAAAATATCTACTAATACCTGAAAGCACTTACAGATATTTAAAAATACCTACTAATATCTAAAAGCGCCTACTAATATTTAAAAATACCTACTAAAATTTAAAAACATCTGCTAATATCTAAAGACACTTACTAATCTTTAAAAATACCTTAAAATATCTTTACTAATATCTTCAAATACCTACTAATATCTACAAATACCTACTTTACTATGTACAAATATCCATTTTGCAGTACAATTTAAATTTATAGCCTTGTTCATGTTTAAAGATCTTTAGAATGTTTTCTAAGATCATTTTATTAAAGAAATGTTCTATTTCTCAAACAGTATTAAAATGGCTTAATATACTCCATTTAATCGACTCTGAATAATCTTTCATAAATCAGCACTCTTTGCCTGAGTTGATATATATTCATGTGAAATTACTTTCTCTGTCAGATTAAATTATGCACTATATGTATATTGATTTTTATATACATTTTCTATTTTATTTTCAGATACATATATTCATAGACACTCATGTTCAAGTTCTTTTATTAAATTAACCTATAACACAATTTTAATTCTTCTCTTCATCATAATTTAATTTATTGTATGTACTTGATAATCATCGATTTTCCATAGTTACAGAAATAATTACACGCTTTTTTAAGTATTCAGCTAATTTATAACATCTTTCTAATGGTCAGTTAAAGTTTACAAAAGCGTTTCGAAATATTACATATATTTGTCATACAGAAATATTTTACATCTGTTGCTTCAATATTACATCATATTGTTCAATATTATATTTATATAAAATATTACATTTTCATTCAATATTATATTTACATAAAATATTACATTTTCATTCAATATTATATTTATATTAAATATTACATTTGCATTCTTTCTTTCACCTTTCTTGAAGAAAAAGCTCTGTTAATTTTTTTCCAAAATCATCGATGAAAGTTAAAAAACCGATTTGGAGAGAAATGTAAGTATATAATTTTATGTTTACAAGTTGTAAATTGGGTGAGATTTGAATTTCGCGGCCTACGTATACAAGTTGTTAAGTAAAAGAGCGTGCCTGCGGGGGTATAAAACTATAAAAAAGAAAATTTTGCTACTGGACCCAAGTACAGAAGGCCCATCAGATCAGAATGAACTCCATAAGAACGACTGACGATAGAAAGGAGGCGGGACTGAAGCAAGGGGTGTGAGGGGAAAGGTGGACTACTCCCTCCCAGAGCACGACGCCTCTGGGGGGCGCTAAAAAGTAGCGGACGTCGTTGGAACTACGGTCGAACGAAACTACACTCGTGAATTTCTCACTTCTAACAAACGATATATTTTTCATCGAGGACCTGCAATCTTGGTAAGTACTTTTTTCTGATATTAACAGTTCATACTTTTTGCAGTAGTAAATGCAACATTGCAGGGTCTAAGATAATTCAGTAAATTCCATAAAACGTAGACCTAACCTCAAAAACTGGATATCTAAGAAAAATGTTTCTTTATGAGTTTTTAAGGATATTTTTGTTGGTTTTATACTAATTTGAGTTGTAATTTATTTAAAGGGCCGGTTTGGTGTTTTGTTTCGTCTAAAATTGATGTTTTAATCAAAATCTTAATGTGTGGAAAGTTACCGAGAATTTATGAGAAGTTTAGGTAACTTTCATAAGACTGTGCAATTTCGTTCCCTTTATTTAGTTAATGGTGAAATTAAGTTACTTGCATATAAATAAACATAATGCATTTAAATCATTGAATCTTTAAAATTATATAAATAAAAAAAATAAATAAAAAAATAAATAAATAATAACAAAATATTACAGATTTATTGTAACAATTTATTTAATAACTTACAACAGTTAATGAATATTTTAAAATATGTTATTAAATATATTTAAAATATCCATATAGATTTTTTTTAGTTCGAAAGGGAAAGTCAAACGTTTCCGTCTATGTGTTGATATAATTTTAGTAAAATTAAAACTGACGAGAGTGCAGATGAAAGTATTTGCAATTCTTTTATTTTTTTCCCCTTTTATCAACTTTGATGATATTTTTATGATATTATCCGATCTTAAAGATTTTCTTCAGCACCGTACACTGAAAAAAAAATTTATTTTATTCAAATAACCATTTACTTATCTATTATCAAATAAATATTTATTTGAACCAAGTAATTATTATTTGAGTCTAATGAACAGTAGTTGATTCAAATACAGAAATAATTTATTCAAATTCCATATATTTATTTGGTTCAAATAATAATTACTTGGTTCAAATAAATATTTATTTGATAATAGACAAGTTAATGGTTATTTGGATCAAATAAATATTTTTTTCAGTGTATTGTTATAGTGAATTGAATTTCGCGTCTAATGAGCTATCTTTGAATGTAATTTGATGAAAATTAATGGAGTGTGATTTATTATGTTATTAATAGAAACCATGAATTAAAATGTATTTAGTGCGATAAATTCAAGAATTCCATAAACCAAGTGTGCAATTATAAACGGCTCAATACTGGCCCAGTATTTGTAAGAAGATTGGAATTTTGCTTTTGATAAAGTTACAATGCTTAAACATCTGAATTATAATTAATTAAAATCTAGAAGAAAAAATCTCATGACTTCTGAATTAGTTCATTTTTTTCCTATACTAACTGATGGTTGAAAGATTTATTAAAAACTATTAACCTTAAACGTCTGACCGCGACTTATTAATATGTTCAGATTGCCGCCATCGAAGTATGTTAATTTCTCAATACAGTTTGTTGATTAAATTACTAAACTATTTAGCTAATATTAAATAGATAGCTTAATTAGCTATATATCTATATTACTCATACAGTATTGTTAACTTATACAGAAATATACCAACTATCTTTTCTATCAGTGTACAAAAAAAACGTTTTGGGGCCAAATTACATCTCTTTACTGGCATGATAATTTGTCATTAAAGATTTGACCATTAAGCCCTTGATTAACCAGTATTGGACACAGATTCAGTAAATTCAAATTTCTGAAAATCGGTGGTAATATTGGCCCCACGTTGGCAAGATTTAATCACCAATGTTGTTCCAGTAAAGTTCAAAAAAATCTCCTAACTTCCAGATTGTTGAAAATTTGATTAAAAATTAATTTAAAATTGTCTGATGATTTTGGAATAATTTATTTCGAAATACAGTTGCAACAGTATAAATCGGAAAAAGGCAACATTTCCAAATTCCTCGATCTATTGTCAAATTTTGAAATGACTGCATATGCAAATATATCATTCCAATGGAAAATTGCCAAGTTCCTTGATATACCAAAATGGATCGCTAAATTATTACGAAGTAAGAATACCCCAGCTGAAAAGTACAAAAATAAATATTGTTAGGAAGAGAAGAAGAATAAAGAGAAGAAAAATTACAAATATTAAATCGCCAGGAGGCTCTTAATGAATAAAATTTTGGCGCGATTTGAAAGCGTCACTTCGGTAATGGTCGTGTTTATTCGCGCCGCGTGTTAGTTTGAAAGCCACCGGGTGGTGGAGCTAGTAGACGACCTCTGTGATGTCGTACCGCCCTCGAGAACTTGGTTGGGCGGAGTTGGAGTGATCTATAGCGTCATAGAATACCCCCACTTGCAAGTAGTGGCCGTTTGTACGTTCTTCAAGGCCACGCCCGAGAAGAGGAACGCGCGGTCGCGGCTCCAGCCCCTTCGACAATGTTTATGCTCCGTCGTCGTGTCTCTATCTGGTTCTGTCGTTTCCAAGCTCTTTCTCTTCTGTCCACTTCTCCCTTTCCTTTCTTCTCTTGTCCCTCTTATACCTCTTGTTTAGCTGTTTTATTCCCTACTTCTCTCAGTTCCCTCTTACCCTCACTTTGCTCCCTCATCCCTCACCCCTTGCCACATGTCCACTTCTTATGTTCCAGGCGTTCATTACCGCTAAACATTCCTGTCAATTAAAAGTGCACGACCGGCCCGATTTAGTGGCGATCTCTACATACTGCCACTGCTATGGGCCAACGATACCTAACACTGGCCATACGCAGGGGACTGACATCCGCTTTCAATTATCTGTAAGACACTCCGTGAGACTATCCCATAGGCAGATTCCTATTTTTTTGAAATTTACAAAGAGGGAAATATTTCATTAAAAAAAAAAGAATTTTGTAATAAATTATAGTATTTGTAATGTCCCCACTCTTAAATTACTAATCATAGATAGGCCGCTAACTAAACACAGTTTATTATGGAACAAGAATTTATCACTCGGTGGTCAAATATACAAGTAGATGAATTTGTCAATCAATCCGAGTCAAGGTAACAGGATCATTTTTTAAAAAAATGACACTAAATATTACGTTTCGACAGTAAAACTGTCCTGTTACCTTGACTCGGATTGATTGACAAATTCATCTACTTGTATAAACACAGTTTATTTAAAAGTATCAAACTGATATCAAAAGATTTTGTGATCCATAACAATTTTAATTTCTTTGTCGCGATCCGCCTCGCGATGTTTGCAATCAGTATTAAAATTGAGCTTTAAGGTTAATGGATAATTGACAAAACGTTGCTAATTTAATAAAGACTTCAGCCCTTTAATTATAATTTTTGTAAATTTGTGTCCCATCCAAAAGTTGAGTACTCTCAAGGAAATTTTCACGTGCAATAATCATTTGTTTTCTTGCAATTAGTTTGTCGCGGAATTTTTGCTAGTAATTAAATAAACTCATAAACGAACAGTTTGGTTAAACGGTACAAAGCCTATACCACGTTGGTGGTAAATTTCTACCTGGGTGGGAAGATAAATCTTGAAAAAGTAAATTAAATTTTATTTTGTAGTTTTTGAGACGTCAGATTGAAAAGGAGTGGCTGTAGTCCCGTTCATCACTTGCCCTTAAATTAGCGTTGAATGGGAAAAAGTCATTGGCTCATTAATGGTTCAAAATCAGGAACCAAAGAAACCAATATTAGTACAATATTGACAACCAACAATGGAGCAGCATTAGCAGAATCTTAGGATGATCACGCAATTACTAATTATTAGCAATGACAAATTCTGGCTGATATCAATTAAAATTTAAAATAAATACTAAGATGTATTTATTTTAAGTAATAAATAAATAGTATTTATTTCAAGTTTTAATTGATCGCACCCAGAATTTTAACAAATAAAATCAAATGATGATAGGATTATAAAGAGGATTTGAATAAGGTTCCAATTGCAGCAGATTAATATTCCAATTACGAGTCGGTGACAGCTAACAATTTGAAAAACTTAAAATAGGGTACTTTTAGTTTTTGGTGATTTTAAATGCACCAACGTTTTTATTAAGGACATAAAAACGGAGAGTAATAACAAGTTTATGTGTTATATAAATCCATGCATTACTTGACCAGTTTACATTGATTAGGAAACACTTGACACACAAAGTCGTAAAAGTAATTTTGAATTTTATTACAGAAGCAACAGATATTATTTATATCCACATTTGTTAGGTTTATTGAAAAATGTTCAAGTACTTCTGTAGCCATTCTTGCGTACGATGCTATACATAGAATTATTGTTAAAAGCAGTTTCATTCTAAGTTTGCGACGTTGGTGGGATTGTTACTCCGTATCCAAGTGTGTCAGACGATTCAAGACGCCGTCGACGATGGGTACATTCGCATCACGACGTTTATGGTGTCGTTTAGAAGGCAATGTTCGTAACGAAGAAAACTTTGCTTCGTACTTAAAATCATGCGCTTATTACAAACTAAAAAAAATACCAAACAAAATGCCAAAAAATTGTGAGAGATTCTAAAAAATCTTGATTCGAAAAAAATCTACCAAAATTAGGGGTAACATTGATTAAATAAAGAATGCGGATCTTACAATTATTATTAATCTTTGCGACGACGAGATTACGTCTTTATTTCTAGCATTTAAGGGACATAGATATAATCCAAAATATGGACTATTTTACTTTTTTTTTTACTTTTTTTTACTTTTTTTTTTACTTTTTTTGCAATTTAGTTTATTGACAAAGGACGATATTACAATTTAGCATAATTCTGTTGTTCTCTAGAAATTGTAGGTTTCCTGAAAATAAGAAATTGACGTTTTCTTGGCATAGAAGATAAACCTGCATAAAGTCGTTCTGCTACTTCCTGTGCCTCGGAAGCAGTTAAGCGTTGTATCCGCCTCTCTGAACTTTCAAATCAACCTCTGACCTTTCTGCGTATAACAAAGCTATAAAAAGGCGACTACCTTCTCCCTTCTTGACATCAACTGGTTGCCAAAGCCACTATACTAAATTGTGATATTTAACACACCATTCGTGTCTTCTGCTCAGAATACACTCACTTGTCTCCTTAAACAATTTCTGTTGTAGAAAGGTCTCGAAAACTCAAATCTGTATTTATGAATAGTAAAACTGCAATAAAGTGTTTCTGAAAGGAAAAGATGTCAGTCTTAGTAAACTACTTTATTAATAAACGATAAATATGAACTATATAAATATAGACGAATTAATATAATTTATGAAATTAAGTTTCATTCTGATATATCAGAACTCAATACCTCGCTGAAGTAAAACAATAAATTTCTGGATGAAAGAAAATAAACGTATAAAGTTGGTTGCCAAAAACACAGCGAGCCAAAAGCCTCGGTGAGTGACGAGTGTCGTATAGAATGTCACGAATCGAAGTTGGGTGAAGCGAGCATTCAGGAGTTCAAATGGTCAACGCGAGTGCCTGTAAAATGCAGTAGGAGACATTCTTTACGACACTCTTCGCCGGCAAAGTCGATGTCGCTCTCCAATTGTCCAAAGAGATGTGGTACCACAAGCACTAAACTTAAAAATATTTCAATAGAGTCCTGTTATGCAATGGTAAACAGCTACTGTCCGTGTGGATCCTTTTCCTTTAAAATATATAACCATTATCCGAAATCTTGAGGCAACTCAAGTCGAAAATCACAACTTCTTTTAAACAAATTAATTCCTAAAACTTTTCGATTTTAGTAGACTCAAGAGGGTAGATGTAGTTTCATTTATAGATGCTCTTCAAACACTCTTTGATTATTAAATTATGTTCATTTTTGAGATACAACCCTTACCTGTTTAATTCCCCAGGTATTCTCCAAATTAACTGCTTCTCGATAATAAAAATAATGAATTAAATAAAAAAGACTTAGAAATAATACCAACTTCGGGAAAACTTTGAAACTTGCAAAAACGTGAAAATTCCCTGTTTCAAAAATTCAAATTATTCTTGTCAAGTAGAATCAAAACTCGCGTTTTTTAAACCAAATCGATTAAAATAAAAAAAATTCAAAAAAAATTTTAGGAACACCTAGAAATTTGCAAAAACGTGAAAAAGATCCATATTTTTTAAAAACTCGAACTGTTCCTCGTAAGTGTAGTGTTTGAAATGGGACTTAAAATCCGTGTTTTTTTATTCCAAATCGAATAAAAAAAGGAAATTACAAAATAAATTTCAGGAACACCTTGAAATTTGCAAAAAAGTGAAAAAAAATCATATTTTTCAAAAATTCAAACTGTTCCTGGTAAGTGTAGTGTTTGAAATGGGACTTAAAAATCATGTTTTTTTATTCCTAATCGAATAAAAAAAAGAAAATTAAAAAAAAATTTCAGGAACACTTCCAAATTTGCAAAAATGTGTAGAAAATAAATATTTTTC
>WNHD01001901.1:0-16929 GCA_011057455.1 Ganaspis sp. Gsp50
CATTTTTTAAAATTTTCCAGAAATATTTGGTGGATCATTTTTTCATCATATAAGGTGTGATTATTGAGAATATTGACCAAATCCCATTGAGTCACTAAACTATCTATGATGAGTTGACATAGACTTCACCATATTTGAAATCTACATTAAGTACTGCGTTACTTATATTTTTGACTATATAATATTCCGTTGAAAATAATTGCCACCTACTTATGAACAAAGTAATTAATTAATACCTATCGCTGTAATAATAACAAATTATTAATAAATTTCGATAATTTCAATAATAAATTACATTACTATATGAAACATACAGTAGTTCAGGTTGTATAAGTTGTCGGTTACAGTTAGTAAATCGAAGTTTAGGCTATTTTCATTACGTTCCATGATCTGAAGGACTTACATGGCCCATTCTTATAGAACATTAAAATTAAAATATTTTGTATTTTGTATACTGTATTTAAACACTTCGCTCGGAAGATTAAGCGCGCCCGGGTACGCGGGAACAGTCGTCGTGCTTCCAACTCCAAAAATTCAAATGTATGTTGTGCTTCGTGCACGCAACTACTTGGGCAGCATTGTTTTATTAAGAAAGTTTTAAATGTTAATTTAGGAAAAGTATTTAAGCAATTAAAAAGAAAATTAAACTTATTATAAGTTTCTAAGCTATGGTAATTTTTTAATGAATGAACGCATAAGTTTATGTACATTGAGATTTGCAGACGAAAACAGTTTTTCTCGACAGTATACAAAAAAGCTATTCGAGAAAAACTTCTTTTCCTTGCAAATAATTATAAAGAAAGCATTAATTAAGTTAAAACTGTCAGCAAACATAACCTAATTTCAAATGCTTGTAAGGTCCCTTTCTTCAGATCGCGTCACATATGTTAAAAATTATATTCCAAAGTTTTACATCTACATGTTAAGGTATATGATATGAATCTTAAACATTCAATCTGAAACATTTTTTTTAAAAAAATTAAAAAATTGTTTTTTTCATTTTTTAATCCTTTCTTCCGAAAATCGAAAAAATTGATCTACATATTGCACAATGGAAGAAATAAATTCTACTATATCTTAAACATTCAACTTTAATCATCCATTTTTCTCAGTGGACTTTAATGTACAAAATTCCTTAATGAAATTTTTAGTAAATATTGATATAAATGTTTAGAAATTACGTTTTATCTTCTTAAACATTATCAAATTTTTCACAAATTTATGTAACTTTAAGGAATACATTCTCGTCTGACACCCACGCTTCGCGCTCCAATATTGTACCCGACTACATGCTGATTGACCATATTGTATACACTTATGCATACGACAAAAATAAGTACTTTAAAATTTCCTTGACAGTACTAATTATTTGACATTTTTGCTTGTTTGTGTGCCATCCAGAAATCGAGTACTGTAAAAGCAAGTACTTACTTTTTCCGTGTAAAATACATTTTTTCGTGATCAGGAGGTCTCAAAACGTCCAGAAATGTGAAAATTAGAGAATGAATTTCCTACAAAATAAAATTTACTTTTAACACGTTCAAAGTTTAAACAACATTATAATTCTCAAAAAATGGATTGTACTACAATCTTAACACTTAACATTAATGCATTCTTTTATAGTTGACAGTAGATAATAAAAATTAATAATTTTATTATTTAAATATTAAAATAACTGGCAAAAATAATGCCCGCTCAAGCGAGCGAGAAAAGTTTAAACCATTTTGAATTTTAAGAAACTGGCATTAGATTCATAATCAGCGACACCGAAAACCTCCAAGCAGTGATTTTAGAGTTAATAAAAAACTTTTTAGTTTCTGTTCGCCATCTTGGATACGCCATTTTAAATTTTTAAAAAATAATAAAAAATTCGTCATTATAGACCCTGAAAACAAAATGTATCGTACATAATGAAAAATTTTGCCTATTACATTAATTGAATGACTGAAAGTGACAGCAAGCTTATGTTCTAATATCCCAAACACATTTTGCGGACAGACAGAATAAAAACGGAGCTGTCACTTGATCTTAAAATGTAATCATAATAATTCTTTATAGACGTAAATGAGTAGTATCGTAAGATATAAACGTAAAGAAGCTAAAATTATTAATTTTATGTAATAAATTATTATGTAATATATTACAATTAAATTTATTATATATAACTTTATTACTATTACCCAAATGCAAACCTCAACACGGCTCAGTACTGGGCCAATGGTGGCATCGTCAGTGCCGAAATTCGGCATTCGGTATTCACTTGGAGGCCAAATATCGGCCGACTCGTGGCAACCATTGTTGGACCAATTTTGGCAGCCAAGAGTTGGCCGACAGTTTTCTGCCTGAAATTGTTAAAAAAAATTATTTTTTTAATTATTTAACTGAATTTTAAAATTTCTCTTTTTCAAATGATAAATACTGAAACATATAATGTATAATTAATTAAAATCTGGAAGAGAAAATCCGACTACCGACCTGGAGAATTGAACTCGGTCCCTTGCACTGCAAATCCGCAGACGCATCCGCATTCGGCCGATTCTTGTCAGTAATATTTTACCAATATAAAAGTACAATTTTAGCCAATAAGGGCCCATCGCTGGGCCGAGATTTGGATGATTTCTGGCAGTATTATTTTTCCGATATAAAACTGACACTTGGGCCACTAACGGGCCGTCACTGTGCCATGAATTGGCAAAACTTTGGCATTCTGAAAAACTGAGTAACTTTGCCGTTTCTGGCCCAGTAATGGGGCGATTTCAAAGCTAATATTGGCCCAGTACAATTTGCCGTAGTTCGGCTGTCGTTGCTTGCCCAACATTGGCTCATATTGACACTTCTGGCAATTCGCACTTTGGATAATTAAAGATTCGTGTAATTTTAATTAATTTAATTTTAATTGCTAAAATAGCAAAAAATAAATAATAAATTTTCTTTATGAACATAAATAAACTCAATCATTTTTTAAATTCAATTACTTTTATATTTTCAATCATTTTGATTTTGAATGAAGTTAATCAAAGTGAATGAAATTTGTAAAAATGTAAACATTCAATAATATTTATAATAATTTAATTTCAATAATTGCTAGATTTCGTTTCAATATTTCTAATCATTAAAATATTTATTTATTTATTTATTAATAATAATACACAGGTAATATTAAAAACCTTTTGAGTAAAATACAGTTACAAGATTAACAAATGAAACTTTTAACATATAATTTTATACATATATTTATTTACAATAACAGTTATAAACAGATAACTGATTATAGCATATTTTAATTATTCTCATTCACCCTTATTAATAATTTCGGTAAAATATATTCAAAAAAGAGAGGGGGATTTTTATGAGCGAGAAATCTACTGAAATCTATTTTCTTGCATGTTTTCTGTCCTTATTTGTGAATTTCCTTTCCTTACAATGTTCTTATAACATTTCGGCAACACTGCTTTACATTAGATCTATTAACGTTTACCTTAATAACGTCATATGCGTTAACCAGAAAACACTGTCCAAATTCAACGACCAAAACTTCTGATTATAGTCCTTCAGTATCATTCAGACCATTCGCGAAGTTTGTGCTGTAATTCAGCCGTCACCAGTATTCTTTTCTCAAGAAATTCTTCTCTTCTGCAGTTACAGGTAAGTTTAATTTATTATTTATACTTTTATTGTACGGGAAAGAAATTTAACTAAACAATTTCTTTTCTTTAAGCTATTTTATCATTCTGTTTAGAAGGAATTATTTAGAAAAAGTATGTCTTGTTTTAAATGAGGTTTAATGTTTAAAGACTAATAAATAAGTTTGAAATTTATTTTGCAGAAAATTATTTTCATTTTATGAAATGAAAATAAGCAATGACGCTGTATCTCAATTCTTAAGGAAAAGGATATTTTTCTTTATATTTTCTCGGAAATGATATAACAGTTTTGATGTATGTAAACATTATAGAATGTATTTATCTTTATTATCTTTACCCTTTGCATTTCTTTTATTATTCGCAATCATCCTGTTAGTATTATTACCAATTACTAAAAGAATATTGAAAACTATTTGGTCACTATTTAATAGTGAAAATTTTACTAAATATTCAGTAAATACTTGTAACGAAAATGCACCTTCAACTTTAATTTTCTTCGGGAGGACATACAATCGTCTTCTACCGATTTGTATTCGCGTCGATCTTCGCTCAGCGACTAAGTCTGAAAACGAATGTATAGACTAGACTATAAATCGTGTAGATTTAGTTACCCCCACGAATAGGGTATCCGCCAATCGCGATGCGCTACCCCGGCACTTTGATATTGGCCAATCAGAGCACTTCTGGCGGCGCGCTCCTTACCTCCAAGTGCAGAAAAGTAGGGGATTCGCGAGCTCGAGCTCACTTCATACACAGCAGTGTAACTGCTAGGAACCTTCTCTCGGTGTGAAACGCTGAGTCAAGAAGACGACGACAACGGCGAGAACGCAGACGACGGGTTGCCTAGACGAAGGCGACCAAAACCGACCAACGGTCTCCGGTCGTGTGACGCGACGAGGACGGCACCCTAAGAATCAACAGTTCTTTCAAACATAGTACAAACGAAGATTTTAATAAAGATATCCTTTCTTTCCTTATCCTTTTCCACTTGGGCTGCGATAAAATCGCATCACCCAGTGAGTAAAACTCGCAAAACGAAAGGTGAGCAAAGCTCATCAAAGCGAGCAAAGCTCGTACGATCAGTGGCAAAGCCACTGATAACAACGTTAACGGGTTCACTCCTTTCGATTTCGTGATTGACCCCTTTCATTTTTAATTACGCGAAAATCGTACGACCGACGGCGCCAATTCGACGTGCGCTTGTAAGAAAAGAAGTTCGTGCGACTCTAGTTTTAATCATTTGTATATAATAAATTCTTTGTAAATAAATTTCACTTTCTAAAATTAACATTTTCATTTTAATTACGACGTTAATCTGTGGCGACTCTCCTCAATCTTAAAAGAACTCTGGTCCGGCGAGTTATATCCGGCAAGATAATCAAAAAGAGGAAAACGGTCATCTTGAAGTTTCGTTACATACTAATAATTTCTATTAAAACATTAACTACTTTTAGTTGAAATCTACTAATTTCATTAGTACATCACTACTAATTGCAAAAATAAACTTTGACTCTTTCAACTGGTAGTGATTTACTAATCAAATTAGTCATTTTCTACTTAATATTTAGTAAATTTGTTTTTATTAATAAGTAATAACCTATTATTTTTTAATTCATTGTAAAAAGCAATTAATTCAGTTTTAAAGCGTACTAATTGGGATGTGCTCGGGCGCTGTGTTTCTTTCCTTAATAAGATCGAAATTGGGAATTTTCTGCACAGGATGCACTAAATCTGAAGTAGCAGATTTCTAATAGTAAATTAATAAACCATCGTTTAATATTAAACAAAAAATAATGTCACTATTTACTTTCAAAACGTTCTTTTTATTATTTTCAATCTATTAATCAATGAAGTTCTTCATTAGTTAATGAAAACCAAATTTCATTGAAGTCATTAGTAGAAAACCACTAATTATGATTTAGAGAGTAAATTTTAAATATCAACATCAGCAATGAAGCTACATATTCAAGGAAAGATAATGTTTTTGTATTTTTTTTTCTTAGAAATGATTCAGAGTTTTCGTGTTTGTTTGTATAATTGAATTTAATTTCTTTTACTACGTTTGACCTTCTAAATTTTTAGTTTCTTATTGAGAATCATCTTGTTAGTTATGAATTCGCAGGATATAAAATTTTTATTTTTTGTAGAGTTGGCTTCGTGTAAAATCATGTTTCCTTTTGAAAATAAAGTACTTTTAAAGTTCATCAGAAAGAAGGATAAATGTAATTTGATATTTAACGCAATTATTTTAATTTTATTTTCAATACAAACGTGAGAATTGAAGAAACTTTTTTCTTCTATTTATATCCCACAGTATTTACTGCTTGTTCTCAGAATAAAGCTACGATATTTTCTCTCCTCTTGTCCTTTTCAATTTTTTGTCACTTTCTGTACCTTCTTTCTTAAATTTCCAATTATGGAATGTAAACTAGAAATACTTTGCGAATATTGTTATTTTGTTAAATATTATGAATTATAAGTTTTTTACTATTCATTTTGTTTTCTTCTATATGATATTCAGATAAATTTTCATTTTTATCCACACAAAACCATTAATTTATTAAATTCATATTTCAGAAAAATTTTATTTTCCATTATTTATCATGAGAAAATAATTCATTTATATATTATTTTCTTAATACATAATTCGTAAATTTATCTGGTTTCTAAAAGTTGCTCAACATTTACAATTTCTAAGAATTTTTATTATTGGAGAAAAGGTATCATTCTAAGAATTTTGTTTTTTAATATCATAATAGTAATTTTTCTCAATATTTATTTACTTGAATTCTTATTTATGTATTTCTCACATACTCCATAAATTCTTAATAAATATAGAATTCTGACCTTCAACTTCATTTTCATGATCTTATTTTCATGTTTATATTTTGTTCACATTTCTTTCTAAAACATCTAAACTGGTTCAGACTGCTAACACATTTCTTAATGAAGATATCACAGTTCCTGACAGTGGCGGATCTAGGGGGGGGGTTATGGGGATCATGACAGCGAGAGAGACATCACCATTGTGATATCTCTCTCCCTCTCTCACACGACCCCTCCCCCACAGACTTTGTCTGGATTCGCTCTTGGTTCCTAATACACGTAGCGCATTTTCTAAAACAACTGACAGTTACCTGTTGTAACTGAATAGTCAAAAAATTTGCTTTTATGGACAAATGCAGTTTCCAAGTGCGAAAGTCAACACGGACCTGTACTGGACCAATGCAGGCATCGTCTGTGCTGATATTCGGCTGCAAACAATGTGCCATTGCTTGTTTGTTAACCACGGCATTCACTTGGCGGCCAAATATCGGCCGACTCTTTTTAAACAATACTGGACCAATTCTGGCAGCCAAGAGTACTATTAACCGAAATTCGGCTGCCGTTGCTGGCCCAACATTGGCCCATTTTGCCATTTCTGACAATTCGCAATTAGGTCAGAATTTCTCAAACGGATAACCTAAAAACAATAATTTTTAATTTGATAGATGTTTCATTTATAAACTCCTCTATTGTCCATAACTACTTTCTGAAATAATAAGCCAAAAAATTTTTTTTGTGAAAGTTATTAACAATTGAAAATGCTAACAGTCATAAATTAAATAATTTTTTTTTGAGTTCTACACAACCGATTTTTATTTTCAAAAACGCGTTTTCTCGTCTTAAAAGGTACTATTTAAGAATAATCTTTGTTTATTTTGTTCAGCTACTTTTTAACATTTTTATATATTTTGTTTATGAAATGTTTATAAAAAAATGTTCTTAATGCGATATTTAAAATCTAAGTGATGTTTTATGTTCCTTATATATATCGATACCTGAATGTTAAAATTACATGAAATAATGTGCTTTTTAATATTTCTTTGTTTATTTCAATGGAAAAATAATTTTCACAGCCAATAATTTATATGTATAAGGATCAGAAGGGTTAAAAAAGAAAAAATATTGACATATTAAATATATAGTTATAAACAAATTCTGTGAACAAATTTGTTATTCATAAATTTTGGAAAAAATGCCTTTTTTATTTATTCTACTGTGATTATGTAAATCAAACAATTTATTAAGAAAAATTTTTATTTTAAAAAATTTATCTATTTTTATAAACAAATTATATAAAGAAACGCATTTCCTAAGCATTTATAGACAGAATCCCATTGGATCTTCCTATTATAGTTTAGAACACATTACTTTCATTCTTTCACAAATGCTTATAATAAGGATTTGTTTATATTCATTGTTTATAAAAAATTTAAAGTTATTATGAAATAATTTTTTTGTAGAGAATGTTAAGTTGACTTAAATATTCTCTTTAAATAAAAATTAAAATTTTTCTGTTCATTAATTTTCCAATACTACATATGATTACATAAATTGTTAATATAAAAAGAAAAAATTGGTGCAAAATAACCTTCGTTTAAAAGATAGTTTCAGTTTAAGTATCTCATAAACAATTAAAGGAAAACGCAATCGGATTCTGTCTATAAATGCTTATGAAATGCATTTGCTTATATAGTTTGATTAGAAAACAAGAAAAATTTATTGTAAAACAAATTTTTTTATAAAATGTTTGATTTATAAAACCACAGTAAAATTAATAACAAACGCATTTCTTTATTCACAAATTTATAAATAACAAATTTGTTTACACAATTTGTTTATAACAATATTTTTAATATGTCAATATTTTTTTCTTTTTAAACCCTTCTGAGCATTATGCATATAAATTATTGGCTGTGAAATTTATTTTTTGATTAAAATAAACAAAGAAATATTAAAAATCATATTATTTTATATAATTTAAGTTAAAAAAATTGTTTATAAGGCAAAAATTATGCAATTGTACATAAAGGATCTCTGACAAATTTAGTAATGATTTGTTTAAAAAAAAAATTAAAATTGGTCACTTTTTGATGTTTTCCACTGTGCAGCGCCGCGTCCATTACCAGATACCATTATAGGTCAATAATTATTAATTAATAATTACTTTTACAAGTGCGATTAATTTTTTTCTCAACCGATTTATTCACACACACATATATATATGGGGCATTATTCATGAACTGCCCCAGTCAAAAATTATAATGTCTTTAAATTAGAATGTAACTTTGGTAAATTGTTGCCCCATATGACAATAACAAATCCTTGCAATATTAGTTGTTTTGAAAAATAATTGTATGAAATAGGAGGTTGAATTTTGACATTTTGAGTGACACCGTAATTGTTGAGTTATGGCACAACTTAATAGTTTTTAATTTATTCTTAGCGAAGTTTAAAGCATTTTTTATGCTCTTTTTAAATAGAAAGGAGGTTTTTTCGATAAAAATTTTTAACCCCCTTTTTCCAAAATTAAGTCTTATTTTTCACTTTTGAGGTCTTCGGGCATTTTTTTTATTTTTTATTTTATTTTTAATCGAAAGCTGAGATTTTTTCCAATGACATATGTAAAACTGGAAATGGGCCATTAAAGTGTCTTCGAAAAAATGTAAAAAAAACTACTTTTTTGCTTATTTTTTACAATTTCTCGAAAACACGTAAATGGCCCATTTCCAATCTTACATATTTCATTGAAAATAATCTCAGCTTTCGATTGAAAAAAAAATAAAAAATAAAAAAATGCCCGAAGACCTCAAAAGTGAAAAATAAGGGTTAATTTTGAGAAAAGAGGGGTCACAATTTCTTTTGGAAAAAAAAGATTTTTTTATTTAAAAAGTGCATGAAAAATGCTTTAAAATTCGCTATGCATTAATTAAAAACTATTCAGTTTAGTCATAATTATACAGACTCAAAAATGACGGTGTCATTTAAAATGTCAAAATTCAACCCCCTCTATTTCATACAATTATTTTTTAAAAGAGCTAATATTGCAGGGATTTGTTACTGTCATATGGGACAACACTTTACCAAAGTTACAAGAGATTCTAATTTTTGACTTGGGGCAGTTCAGGAATAGTGCCCCATATAAGGAACATAAAACATCATTTAGATTTTAAATATCGCATTGAGAACATTTTTCTTTATAAACATTTTAAAAACAAATTATATAAAAATGTTAAAAAATAGCTGAACAAATGAAAGAAGAGTATTTTCAAATATATATATTTTTTTCCTTCCAAATTTATTTTATATAAAAAAATGATGTGTGATCTTGGGAAGGTCAATTAAATAAAATTCAATATAATTTCATTTTTTGATAAGCAACATTTCGTTGGCTCAGGTTTGACGAACTCATCAGGCTAATTAGTTAGAACAAATCTTCTAAAATTTCAATAAAATAAAATCCAAAATAATAATATTGGAACGACTTTTAACGTGTACAGTGCTGATGACTGCTTTGTCACTAATTTAAAATTGTAAAATTGTTATAAATTGAATTATTGTTAGAATATTGAAATTAAATCAAAACTATATCACGAAAATAAATCTAGAGCAATACTCATATGCAATAAAATAGAAATGAATTTTTTTTTAGTCAATGTAATTGATAATCAAGTTACAGTAATAACATAGACACTTATGTAACCACAATTTTTCATACTTATTTCTTTAAATGGATGACGGATTTACTTTTTCTTCAAACGATGTCCTGGATGAAATTAATTTCTGGGATCAAACAGTGTAAGTTAAATATACTAATTAATTATTTAACAAATTACTTCTAAATAATGTTCAATTCTAAAAGTTACTCATATCCGTTGCTTAATGTTTATTCAATTATCAGTTGCACTTTGGACTTTCAATTATTTTACTTTATTTGTTCTTCAGACATGCATATTGCAATATATTATTCTTACATTTTCATGGGAATAACACAAGTTCATCTTCTACAATTCAGTTTAACAAAAATATTATTTATTAATGTGTAAATTACGTTTCATATTGGAAATGTCCATGTCTCTATTTCTTGTTGACATTATTAGTCCAATCATATATTAATATTGTTCAATAATTTATGGAGCTTAATATTCGGCATAGTTTTCAATTTTTCATTTGACAACAATAACTGTTAAGCATTTTTCGCAATTTACCAATTGCATTGTTATTTCGTAGTTTTAAAATTCAGATTAATTGAAATAAATATATATATATATATATATAATTTACATTCTTCTTTATTGTTTTCATTTACAGTTACTTTTTGCTAATATTCTCCCAAGTATGGTACATTGATGTTACAATTTTTTTTGTATTAAAATTTGAATTTGTTCACTTATATGTTATTTTATAAAAACTGTATTTAATGTAATCATCAAATATGTTAAGCATTTTATATATTACATTGCCTACTATTATTCTCAATATTATTATATTGCATAATTTATATTTCATCAATTAAAATAATTTAATTTTAATTCTGTTTGATAATTATTGAATTCATTACGTTATTACTTATGTAAACTGTTTGTAATATTTTTATAGAAGGAAAAGGAAAATATTTTTTTACATAGACAGTTTCATTAAAATTTAGATTAAAAATAAAGTCATTGTTGTTAAAAATGAAGAAGCAATATTTTGATTAATACACACTTTTCCAGGGTGATTGCAGAAAAAAGAATTAAGTAGAAAATAAAGTAATAGATAATAGCAAATTTTTAGTTCATTTAGCAATATACCAGCAATATTTCATTTATCTGAATATTAAATAGCTTTTTGGTCAATTAAAAAAATAACATTCAATGCTTCAGGAGAACCTTTATGAGTGGGTTTATCTTTAGTATAAACATAAATGCAAATAGAACTGTACGTTTTAATGTTTCTGATTTTATGATTCGGAATATTTCATTATTTCAAGCAATACTTACGACATCTTTATATCATTTAATTGTAATTTTATAAATTTTAATTTCAAATTTTTAATATTTCTTTTTCTTTCTACAAGCAATGTTCCTTCATATCTACTTTCATATTCGTGTTCCAATTTTCACATTAACTACATCAATTGATCTCTGTAACTATTTCATTATAATATATGTAAACAATTTAAAAAATATTCTGGTTCTAATGACATGTGGCTAAGTATATCTTACTTACATCGGACTTTATGTCAATGCCTTATTAAAAATGTTATCTCAATTTTTTAAATTTATCAATTATTTTACATTTCATGCAATCATCGTAAATGAATATATTTAATTTCTGTCTCAAACCTATAATCCACAAACAGTTCCATACATTGCAATAGTATAAAAAATCGATGAAAGTATAATATCTGTTACAAAATAAATAATTTCTTTGCAGAGAAATAATTGCTTACGTGGACGTTGTTTCTCCCAGAAGAAAGACAGGAGTCAATGAGGAATTTAAATTTTAACCTAAGCAACAGCACTGGGCGCAATATCCAGTGTGTCATTTGGGGATCTGATGTCATAGATCTTCATGGACAAAAAATTAAAGCTAACACGGTAAGTGTTTCATTACATTCATATATAGTCAGGATGTACAATTTGTCTTGCTTTACTGTCATAATTGATAAATATCCTTCTTTTGCATACAATGGTACTCCATATTTATTGTTGTTCTAAAATTTGTAATATTCTTCATTTTACACTTTAAGGATTAATTAAATAATATAAAAATGAAATACGCCGATATATCAGATCTATTTATTTCTTTACTCATATTCAAATTTTTTTGAACAAAGAATATTTTATTATTAACAAAAAACAAGGGGATGCTTCATAATCTTATTACCAATACAATCGTTTCTATAAAGCGGTCTCATTTCTTCATACTAAAAATAATCCCCCTTTTCTTGAATAATCATTTATGATAGGTTTTCATTTCTTATAAAAATCGTGTAGAATTTTATTTTATAATATTAAAATACACGAAAGTGACAGCACATTGTCGAGATATGGATAAATTTCATCTTTCTTTAAGTTACTCCATTATGCTCACTTTTACGATATAAATTCTTATTAATGTTGGCGAATATGAACACAATTTTAAATCAGTATTTATCATATTTCCAGTTTAGATAGGTTTCTATGTATAATGAATGACATAAATTTCAATTATTATGAATAATTATGTTGATCAAATTAATTTTTAATTAGGCAAGCACATAAATTCAAATTTTAGATACAGTCAATTGAATGTATTATTCTGCAGTAGAAACATTTCAATTTTTCACGTTAAATATCAAAAGAATGGCAACACAAATTCATCTTCGTATGGAATTATTTTCTATTGAAATAATCTTATTTTGCTTTTGGAAATTGTTATAGCTGAATTTTTCTTTGAAAATCCGTTTGATATTTGCAACCATTTTCAAAATTAACAAAATCGTGGAAGATTTATAAAATATTACTAATTTCAATTGTTTTAGGAACACCACCTTGTTATTACATTTTTACCATAAAGTATTGTCAATTTGAATAAACATTACCACAGGTTTCAAGGGTATTAAATCATATCGAATGGTTCAAAAATACAATTTCCTTATTCCTGTCATCTTTTGATATTTTGTAGTAGCCTTCTAAAAACTCCTTCTAAATTTTGAGACTTTTTGGACAATTTCTTATGTTAATTTCTTATGTTAATTTCTTATTTTTACGGTATAATCAGTTTTACAAAAGGGGGTGGGTGGATAACATTTTGTGATTATTGCCTTACGTAATTTATGAATGACCCCTTATTGTTTTCAAATATATTTGTATTTAATTACGTTTCTATCGTCTGTATCGTTTGTAGCATATAGAAAAAAGCTCGTTTACCATGCTCGTTGCTTTAAACCTTACGAACTTGATATTTTTAGATCACTGAGATTGTTCGAAAATTTTTCCATTAACGAATATTTGTTTCTCAAATGTGTTATTGCTTATTGCTTATTATTTTATTGCTTATTGAAACTGCCTAATTTCTTGTGTTCAATTCAAAAGCACATTGCATTCTCATAGAGAAAAATTTGCTTAACCCACCTCCCAAAAAAAAATTTTGTTTTATATCATTTAATTGATTTCATCCTTATATTTTTTCAAAAAACGATTAATTTCTGTCATTTCTTTTGTTAAATAATAATTTTAGGAAAAAAAGTGTTTTGCCCGATAATAACTTATTTAAATGTACAATTTTTATAAAACTATATGCCAACAATTTTTCTAATTTTTAAATTTAACTAGCTTTCGATCAAATTGAGGTAGAACTTTAATCAAATGATCAACCGATGTCTTTTCATATTGAAACAAATATAAATTATATAGAATAAAAATTTTCACAAAAAAATTCAATAAATATTTTAAAAATAAGGATTTTTCTTTATTTTCAAAATTAGAGAAACATATGGTTGAACCAGTCCATTTTATTTCATACAAAGTCGTTGCTGACCACTCCTTAACAAATTTAAAACTTTCAAAAATAATTTTGTAAAGTATCTTGACTACGAAAGAATCAAGATTATATTAAAATTTCTATTATTATCCTGAAAGTATGAGTTTCAAGTAGAGGAGATGTGGGAAAATGTCTTCATTTTAGCACTTTAAAAATATATTTAAAT
This sequence comes from Ganaspis sp. Gsp50, assembly GCA_011057455.1. Classification (NCBI taxonomy): domain Eukaryota; kingdom Metazoa; phylum Arthropoda; class Insecta; order Hymenoptera; family Figitidae; genus Ganaspis; species Ganaspis sp. Gsp50. The sequence continues at coordinate 14,143 of WNHD01001901.1, forward strand.
ATTTAGAAAAATCGTTGAAAGTTAAGAAAGAATTGTTTGCTGTTTAATCAGAATTATTATATTTCTTAACTTCTGTTAATTACATTACGTTTAACGTAATAGATAAACTCTGATTTTAAACTTTGTCCGTTTCAATAATCTACATTAGCGAGATAAAACAATCAATATTAAAGAAGAGAAGTTGATAAAATAGGTTTTTACTTGCCCAATGTAAAGTACCTGAGATGATTATTTAAGTTTTCTTTATATTTTTTTAATATATTACTTTCAATTTATAGAAAATAATAAGTTAAAAATACAAACTGAGTATTTTTCGTAAACTTTCAAAAGTAATTTCTTTGTTGAAGAAAATTAAAAGAAGATTGACATGTAGTGATTAAATATTAGTAAGAAACTCTCTCTTTCACTAATTTCCACGTATTCACTTGCCTGATTTTAAAAGGATTTAGTGATTTACAAGAATACTATGCAATGTCTCATAATTCTTTTTCGTCAAATGATTTTGTTATTTCTTGTAGATTCTTCATATTGATGGAGCCTGCACTAGATCACCTTCCAAACCTGAATACAATAAGGGAAATGTGCCTTATGAATTACAAATATTCAAAAGCACTAAGATCACTTCCTTCGGAGAACATAACATCCATGATGGGGAGTTAGATTCTTTTCCAGTTGTCGACTTGATAGAAGTCAACCGATGGGAATCGAAGGGAATTATTAGTATGTATTTTTGGAATATTTTTTAAGCAAACTGCTGTCCACGATTCTCAGGATGCTTACGCGTGAAATATAGAGAGGTTTTAAATACATTCACATAACGAAAACCTGTCAATGACGCGTCAGGTCCATTTTCAGTCGATGAACGTACGAAACATGTCTATATATTCTTAATCGTAACTAGATAACGTTTTTTAAATTACTAAAGCTCTTTTTGAAGCATATCTGAATAAAATGAGACAGCTGCGTTTCACAATTTCCTTTATTTCTGTTTTCCCGTATTTAACAAAGAGTAAAATTTATTCGAAGAGAATGAAACACATTTCATAAATTGAGCAATTCAATTAAACCATTTCAATAATCAATCATTCATTCTTTAAGCTGTTGAAGGATTCGTTAAGACAGTTTTCGTTACACATGAGGTTAAAAATGGTGTAAATATTTCTTCATTTGGCTGCGGTTCAATAACAAATGGCACCCATAAACTTGAGTTTAGAATCGCCTCGTTTAAGAACTCATACAATTTCGACAAAGGAGATCCAATTTCCGTAAACGGAAAAGTGGAATCGATTGGTATGTTTATGATGTGATTTATAATCTTTTAGAAAATAAGTTTACGTATATCATGGTTTACTCATCTTCTGTCCAATTTTGCAAATTTCCCCTATTATAATGTTTAGTAACTTTTCATCCTAAACATCGAAAAAGTTTAGTTGATTTACGTAAGGACATTAAAGCAATTAAATTAGTTAAGAAAGAAAAAATAGAAATAACAGTTGACGAAATATTGGTGAACCATGTAATATAAATGTATATATGCACAAAATAAAGAAAACTTTTCTGCACACGAAATGAGAACAGTACAAATTGCACTTACTGTCGAACCATAATTCAAGGGTGGGTATCAGAGTAGCAAATGCTCAGGCAGGGTGTCTTATAACCGGGAAGTTTCTGTTCTAGAGAATGGATGTCATTATAACTTTCAATTATTATCAATAATTACATATAAAAATAAATTACATATTTGGCAGAAAACTCTATTTATAATTAACTTAATTTATATTTGGATAATTCAGTTTACTTTAAATCAAATAAAATTTCGAACTTTAGATTTTGTTGCCTATTAATTAAATTTAAATTTATAGGAAATGAAGTACATACTTTCAGATTTTGAAATAGACGAGTTACGAATGTTTTAGCAAATCAAATTTTCACGTTAACAATCGCAAAAATAAGAGAATCATCAAGAAATTCTTCTACTAATTCAGATTATCGAATTTCATTTCATCAAAAATCAATTTCAAAACATTAAAATTTTTTCAATCGAATGTATTACTCTGCAGGATAAACAGTTTAATTTTTCACGTAAAATATCGAAAGAATGGCAACACAAACTTCCTTTTGTATGGAATTATTTTTTATTGAAATAATCTAATTTCTTTTGCAAATTCTTATAGGTGAATTTGTCTTCTTTGAACATCCGTTTGATATTTGAAACAATCTTTAAATTAAGAAAATGGTAGAACATTTTCTAAATATTACTGAATTCATTTGTTTCAAAAACGCCGCATTTTTATTACATTTTTACAATAAAGTTTTGTCAATTTGAATACAAACTGCCACATGTTTCAAGCGGGCTACATCATATCGGACGGTTTGAAAATAAAATTTTTGTATTCCTGTCATCTTTTGATATTTTGTAGTATTCTGCTAAAATCTCTTCCCTCTCAATTTTGAAACTTTTTTGACAAATACTTGAAATTAAAAAAAAATTCTTTTCATAGTTTTTTGCTTACAAATTCTTAAAAAAGACTTAAAATTGAAAAACTTACTGAATACAAATGTTTTGTTTTGTAATTTACTTTTGGAAAAAAATAAATAAAAATTATGTGATGTATTTTAATAAGTGGTTTCTGTATCATCATCCCAAAAACCACCCCCTTTTTCCCCTGTCCAAGCATTTAGATCTCATCCGATTAAGATCTTTCTTTCTTTTCCTTCCTCCATCCACTCTTCTAACATATTCCATCCTATGTCCTCCCCTCTTCTTCTATATATTCCGACACAAGT
>WNHD01001902.1:0-17244 GCA_011057455.1 Ganaspis sp. Gsp50
TTTTTCTCCACAAAAACCATTTTTGAGGCACACAAATGTGTTTTAAATGATTTTCAGTGATGAAAGCACTTGGAAAATCTAAATTCGAACTTCAAAACTTGCAAAACGATTTGTATGGAAGGCAGCCAAGGCTGCCCTACAGATAAAACATTCTTGGTACTTTTTCCTATTCAGAAGTTGTTAGAATCAATTTTTTCAACACAAAACCCGGTTTTTAAGCTCACAAATGTGTTTTAAATGATTTTCAGTGATAAAAGCACTTGGAAAATATAAATTCGAACTTCAAAACTAGAAAAACGATTTATATGGAAGGCAGCCCGGGCTGCTTTACAGATAAATTATTCTTGGTACTTTTTCCTATTTAGAAGCTGATTGGATTAATTTTTTCTCCACAAAAACCATTTTTGAGGCACACAAATGTGTTTTAAATGATTTTCAGTGATGAAAGCACTTGGAAAATCTAAATTCGAACTTCAAAACTTCCTATTCAGAAGTTATTAGAATCTATTTTTTCAACACAAAACCCATTTTGGAGGCCCACAAATGCGTTTTAAGAGATTTTAAGTTATAAAAACACTTGGAAAATATAAATTCGAACTTCAAAACTAGCAAAACGATTTATATGGAAGGCAGCCCGGGCTGCCCTACAGATAAATTATTCTTGGTACTTTTTCCTATTTAGAAGCTGTTTGGATTAAGTTTTTCTCCACAAATCCTATTTTTGAGCTATACAAAGGCATTTTGAGTGCAGGTAGTACTCGATCTCGCGATCCTTAACTGTACAGTCGGACTCTCTAACCACTGCGTTATGTAACGTTTCGCGAAAAGAAAGTAATGGATGGTCGTTTTAAGTTACGCGAATTTTATAATTAATCTATAGTTTTAAAAGTAGAAGAAATTATAAAATTTCTTGATCAAATAATGAAAAAGTTTAAATTCTGTTTTAAAAATATTTGAATCCTGGGAATAAAAAAATCTTTAATTACAAAAATTGAAATTTTCTTTCGAAGTTTGGACATATAATTTTTTTTACTTTATTTGAAAAACTTTTTACAAATCTAAAAAATGTTAATTTTTATTTCATTTTTTGAAGTTAAAATGCTTTTTTCACACATAATTTATAGTAATTTTGATTTCGCATTGACTATTTCTTGATGTTCAAAGAACGTTATTTGTCCAGACATAAAACGTTTTTAAAACGTACTAAAAATGTTTTATTAACGTCCTTAAAACATGATCCATGGTGTCAAGTTTGAAACGTCTTTAAGACGCTCTAAGTACGTTTTTTTCCAATGTTCTAGAAACGTTCTAAACTTCTAAAAAATACGTTTTTGGAACATTATTTAAATAAGTGTGCCCACAGGGTTGGCTTTTGCTCATTTTGAAGTTTAAAATAAGTACTTTTAAGTTGCAATTCTCACTAAAAATGACTTAAAACGGTTTGGTGTAACTATATAAAGGCTTTTGCGGAGAAAAAATTAATTCTAATAGCATCTGAACAGAAAAATCCATCATAATTGAAAAGTGTTGAAGGCGACCCGACTGCCTTCAACTCTTCAAATGTCACTCAGAGAAAGGTCCTTTTGACGCTAAAGAAATCATTTTGTTCCAAATGTAAATTCTTCTTATTTTAGTACATAAGATTTTTCTTTTGTTTCAACCATATTTTTCTTTTGAAATCATACACTTGAGACAAAAGTATTTATGTTTTCCTCACAATGAATTTCTTTTCTATTCTATCATCCATTTGTATACATGGAATAAAATTAAAAACAATTTAACTTTAAGTAATTGATATTAAATCATAATTATTGTCTTACCAAAATGTGATTATTATTTTCGTTTAGAAACATTTTAATACCACTAATTTAATTAATTTCTTATTCTTAATCAATTTTATATGACATTTACAAACAAAAAAAAGTGAAAGTCGATATTTTATATTCAAAACAAAAATCATTTGATTATAAACGTCATATAATCTTGCTGCAGAATTGATTCCATTTGAGTCAAATGGAAATCTAATTACGTCTATAAGATTGTATATATAAAAGGATGATCATTTATTTTCAAGGAGATATTTTTTCTGAGTGGTATTTTGCAGCCGCAGAAACCATATTTTAGGACTGCGCGTCATTGTAAATTGTTATGTCTACCCATCATTTAATTTGAATATTTATTACAGTTTGCCGCTGAAACTTGCTTAAAGCTGTGAATGCAAGCTTTAGGAAACGTTCCCGTTAAACTTTTATTCATAGCAGGCATTTAAATCTTTATGCAAGCTTTTCTGAAGTTTGCAATTAAATCTTCCTAACATAATTCAATATTAACAACACCTCTTTTGTTTATCTCTTGTAAAATGTTTTTGATTTAGACAACAAATTATATAATTTTTTATGTTTAAATGTCTTCTGAGTGTCTTTGTTTAGTTTTATTGTTTTTAGAAAAGTGTCTTTTTCTTGTAGTAGACAATGATCATTCTCGATGAACATTATTTGTCTACTTTCTTGAATTTTTTAAGTTTACAACCGTCGTTGTTCGTGCCTTCGGGGACAACTATACTAGGGCAATTTCTTCGGCTTCTAGTTCTATTTGGCACCTGAAAATACGTCTAAAACTGCAGTTCTCAAGGGTCGTCGAATCACTGCAGACGTTTCTACATTTTATTCTTTGTCTATTTTACACTTCATTGATTATTTTGTAAACCGTTTTCTTTAAAGAATACTTTTTTTTAAATAAATGTTACGCTGATGATGGAAAATATTAACAAATATCCACATTCACAATTTGTATTTACTGCTAAAATTTGCATATTTTATATGAATTTCTTGAGTTTTAAGAATTTAGTTTATTATTGTTCATAAGATGAACGTTTAAAGTTAAAAAAAGTAGGTAAGCTTACGTTAAATAATGTACATACCACTCGAGTGGTGACAAACTTCTAAGAAGTGCTTTAATATAGGAGAAGGAAGTCACATAAGACTGTGTATGTGTATAGGTATATTATATAACATATCCTCAGTTTCCTTAGCAAGAACATCAGCTTCAAAGCACTTGCACACTTTTGTCCTTGTATCGGCTTGAAAATTCGCCTTAAAGTAAGTAACTATCCACTTTGAAGCTCTCGAAGTTTCGCTTGACACCCTTTTCACGTAACAGTAGGCTTGTTCTTTGTTCTTTACACTAAGTCAATGTTACTATGAAAGATCACATAATGTTGCATCCAAAGCATCGTTAAGTTCTATAATGAGCTTGCGCTATATAACACGCATCTTATCAATATTATTCAAATATTATATCTAACGTTTATCAAACTTTTAGTCTGTTGAAGTTTGTATCATACCTATAATAATAATAATAAAAAATACAATGAGATGAAAAAAATAAAAGTGATTATTATATTCAATGCACACATAGTAAATTTAACCAAACAAAACTAATGTTCTCTTTATCTAACCATTTACATGGTTAATAGTACCAATTACTTTTTCTGTACAGTATCTATATAGTTTGTAAAACATTATATACAAATATAGTTGCCTTATTTTTATACGCTTTTGGGATTTACACTTGTATATGAATATCGATATTGAGTCATTTGTAATAATATGTTCAATGTGATATTGTGAAATATGTGATATTTGTTATTAATTGTTGATAATAATTATTGGTAACAGTAATTATTAACTAGCAATTGATTAGGGAAATGATTAATTTATTTGCATTGAATTTGCAGTATTTTCTCTTTTTTAAAAGGAAACTGTATGTAACTACAATTAAAACAAAACAAAAATTTTTTGCACACGCACGCCGAAATGCATTTTGTCGGTATTTACGTGTAAAAATTGAAGCATATCTGTCCCTTGTAATTTATTTTTCATTCTGGTTAGTTTTTATTATTTGTAAACAACTTCTGTATAATACAAAAAAAGCATTTCTGCGTGCATGCGAAAAGAAATTCTTTTTTGTTTTAATTGTCATTACATACTCTTTCCTTCTAAGAAAGAGAATATACTCTAAATTTTCTAATAAAGCTACTGTTAAAACATAAAACTAATTTTGACACACGGACGCAGATGTTTCTTTTTATATTACAGAAGTTGTTTACAAATAATTAAACCAACCAGGATAGAAAAACTACTAACTACTAACGCAAACTATTATTTGCGTTAGATATATATACTTCAGGTGTAGGCGGAACTAAAGAATGAATAACTGAAAGAATGAAAAACTGAAAGAATAAATGAACTTGACGATTACAATATGTTATTTGTATAAGATAACATTTGCAATATTTTATAGTTAATATATTTATTGCATTGTTTGTCGAATTATTTGTGTATTAAATGTCCGTCATTTTTTTATTCTGTAAATCAAAATAATGTTTTTTGTCATGTGTCAAATAATCTTGCCATTTCCCTAGCGATGTCATTAAGCTTCATTGTATTGGTGTTGCTGATCCTAGGAACTTATTGGTAACTTGCCAGGTTGTGTGTAATATGAGGCCTCAACTCGCCGAGTAATCAGTTGAACTAATCGGACCACTTTACAATCAATACACAAGGTTAATATGTATCGTTGCGCTGAGAATGCTTTTTATCTGAATTTGACTTTTATATTATTATTATTTAAGAATAATAGAAGTAATGGATTTGCACTGAAAAAATCTTCAAACAAATATATCTTTGTTAGGCGGCAAAGCAAACCTTTATTTAATGCAACCAAATATTTTTTGACTCAACTAAATTTTTGATTCACTTAAACAAACATTATTTGTTTGAAGTAAATAAAGTTGTTTTTAATCGATTTGTTTGAATTGAGATTTGAATAAAAAGGCATTGAGATAAATATTTGCTTGTCCGTATATCAAATAAATATTTGCTTGATTCAAATAATTTCTTATTATTTTTATTGAAAAATTTATTGATGATTTTTTTTAGTAATCCTCTTTAGCATCTTCTATATTTTTCCCCATTTTGAAGATAACTCATTTTAAAGATTAAATACGTTTAAAAAATAAAGTCGCAATATGAAGGTCATTAAGGAGTTTAGCTGAAACAGTTTAATATGCATTTTTCTTGAAATATTTTATTGCAAAGTCGATAATGCTTTCTTATTAATTTTTAAAACACTGAAAGAGGAAGTTTGATTAAACAGAAGAGATTAAAATATTTCTGGGCTCACTTTTAATGAAAAATTTATCTTCAGTGAAATTAATGATATAGAAATTTATTTAATGAGGAAATTTCCAGTTTGATGATTCATATCAATTATTCTGAGACGTTCTCACAAATTAGGATTCTCTGAAATCCTGACTTATTTGAAGCGCAAACACGAGGCGCGACGTTCAAGTAATAGGGAAGCTAAGGTGTTACAGAGAATTTAATTCTTGACACAAAAATCCCACGAAAGTTCTCAAGTTTTTTCATTATCCATTTTTTCCAATTCCTTAACTTCTGGAGAACGACAGGAGCAATCAAGGATCAATGATTAATGAGTTGATCAGAGTCACTCTTTTTCTCTTCTGCATTTTTTTTCTTAAGTACTTTCTATCTTTAGTATAGTTTACGAAAAGTGCGGAAACTTGCGTTATTGAGGAAATGTTTTGCAAGTTGATTAAAGATCAAAAGTTCGTTTTTCGAAGACACTCAAAAACAATTTCAAAGGTATAACTATTTCAAAACCTTTGACACTGTTTACAAACTGCTGTAATTTTGTTATTTTGTCACTCTTCATTATTAATATAAATTTGAAAGATTCGATGGAGCAATTACTTTAAAATAAAGTAGTTTACCTATTACAGTGAAATGTTTCGCTCTTACAGATAAACTCCTTTTTGTCTGTAGAATCACAGACATCTGACGGTACAAAAGGACGACAATCATTTTAGCCAAAATATGATTTTTAGAAAATACGAAAACACCGTGGAGTCAAAAGTCAATTTAAATTTGCTTCAATTTTTCTTGTCTTGGCAAATAAAGTGCCTCAGTTTCACGACAAGCTCTTAAAAATCCAAGACTTTCTTCGTTGGCGTCTTATCGACACTTTTATGGCGAACCTAGTCCAACAGGAGATTGGAAAATTCTTACTTGCGCAAATAATCAAATTATTAAATCATAAAATAAAAATAACAATTTACTTTATGGATTTTTAAATTTATTATTAATTACTTATAAGTTAGACAATATTACTTATCAGTTACATAATATTTCTTATCAGTTACATAATATTTTTTATCAGTTACACAATATTACTTATGTTTAATTATTATTTACAAATTAGAAATTAAGAAATTTGGAAGCGTTGAACAGGTCCAGAATTTTGATGTGCGCAAAATTTTTGTAGTAATGCCACGACTCGTTAGCAACGCTTTTACACTGGAGACAATTTCGTAACGCTGCTGAACACCATCTGGTCTTTTTTACAAAACGCATCGTATTTATAGCCAGACGCGTGACAACTTGGAGGGGACAGAGCGCGCCGTATTGGTCGGCCACGCCCACTGGCGAGGATACGTTACTTTCTATTGGTCCATGAGCGCATTCGACGGGGATAGCTTCTATTACTATCCTTTTCCTGCAAATGCGTTGATCGCTCAAACACCATCGTTGTTCAATCGTTGTTGAATCGTTCAAATTCCATCGTTGGTCAAATTGCATCATCGTTTAAACAAAATCGTCATTCAAACATCATCGTCATTCAAACATCATCATAGTTCAAACTAGCCACAAAAATACTGTCCAAAACCTATTAAAACGAATCGGAATGAACTAAAATAAATTAAAATGAATCCCTAATTAACCGAAAACAACTAAATAAAAATACCTATAGGTATTTTTATTCGAATTTTATTTTTTTTATGCGAATATATTCGCAGAAAATACTAAATCACATTTGATAATACGATGCCCAACTTGAGAAATTAGTCGAGTGAGATACAACCGTTTATGATGACTGTCTTTATGAAACGCAAAGAAGTCAACAACACAAAGTACGAGTGATGAATGAATGAAACAAAGTCTCGTGCTTGAATGAAAAGTAGTGAAATTTATAAGCGCAAAGAACCTGAGAGAATGATACTTTGTTTTCTAAGATTAAAGTGTTCTCTTTCTGTTTCATAATCTTTTATCTTTCTCCTTTTGGTCCTTTGTTCCTATCGTTCTATCATCCACCCTTTGGAGCTTCCTCTTCTTCTGCACGACGCGCAAAGTGGCGCCTCTAGGCGGCCAAAATGCTCAGGGTATCAAGTGAAGCAGACTCTAGTCAGTTGTGGGTGCAGTGCGTGGCAGTGCAGCGGAATCAAAAGCTGCTGCGAGAACCGTGTGAGTTGGAGTGCGCGCGGTTAGGTCAGTGTCTTCTCTTCTTTCTGGAATAACCCTTTTTACCTTCATCTATTGATAGTATATACCCCAATCCCTATTTTCCTTCTGTGGACTTTTCTATAACTGAGTTATTTAATAGCATTGATATCCTTAAACGTTATTTTTGTTATATCCTCAAACGTAACTTTGAGTTAAAGATCATTATTATGATTGATAAACATTATTATTATTAATAAACATTATTATGATTAATAAAAATTATTATGATTAATAAACATTATGATTAATAAACGTTATTACGATTAATAAACATTATGATTAATAAACGTTATTACGATTAATAAACATTATTATCATTATGTATATTAAAATGTCATTCATTGAAAAGATCATTCGTTCAAAATATCATTCGCCCAAAAGATCATTCATCCAAAGCGTCATTTATTCAAAAGATCATTATTCCAAAATATCATTCGCTCAAAAGATCATTCATTCAAAGCATCATTTAGTCAAAAGTTCATCCGTTCATCGTCTAATTTATTTAAACATCATTCGCTCAAAAGATCATTTATTCAAAGTATCATTTATTCAAAAAATCATCCGTTCATCGCATAATTTATTTAAACATCATTCGTTCAGAAGATCATTTGTTCAAAAGATCATTCGTTCAAAACATTATTTATACAAAAGATTATTCATTCATTCACGTCTTTCTTTGAATTTATTTATGTAATTAGATCATTCTATTCCCAAAATCTTTGATGTTTTCAAAAATTAAGTATTCGGCAATCTCAGAGGTTTTTTGTGATTTCTTCAACAACTATAAAAGTAGTCTTATGTTTACATCTTCCGGTATCAACCAACTTTTCCGGTCTTTATAAAAACAAAAGTACCTAAGGAAATTTTTGCCAAAAAACAAGAAAACGACTTTTAACAATTCTTTTTTCAATTTAGATGTCAATCAATCACTTCGAGTCAATATTTCACAATGAAATTCTTAAGATCTCACTATTTTTTTATGTTAATGTTCCAGTACATTAGTAATAATCAGTGTTGGACTTTTAAACTTCATCTAATTGTAAGTGATGAAATTTTAAACACAATCTAAGAAGCGAACGTTTGAACATCATTTATGTAATGAATTTTTGAACATTATCTATGTGATGAAATTTTGAACATCATCTAAATGGTGAAATTTTAAACATCATCTAAATGGTGAAATTTTGAACATCATCTAAGTAAAATACATGATCCAGACATCGTCTCAAAAATATAATTTTAGAAAAAACACATCAAAAACAAATGAATGTATAATTCTCGTCTTTTTCTTTTGTAAAAGAAGAAATCCCCAAACTATACTTTTCCGTAAATCGTTTGATAGTCCACAAAAAATCTTTACCAAAGATTTCTATTCCATTCTCTAAAGTGCTTTTGCAGTTTCTCGAAATTGATTTCGTGTTCTGAGACGAAACAATCAAGTTTTTGTGAAAGCAGAGTGGTATGTTTATTTGCTGCGAAAAGTGGCATCGTAAATGCTTGTTGGGCAAGATTAGTAATTACCTTCTCGAAAAATCTTAATTACTCGTAACATTAAGAGCATAGTAGAATTGTCATTTGAGTAAAGGGCTTGTTATTGAAGAAAGCAAACACTTGCATAATGTTTGCAGATTTAGAGAGTTTGCAATGTTCTCTTTGTACACACACTAAAACGACGTTGAAAAGAATGAATAACGTTACCTAAAAGCAATGCATAATACTTTAATGCAGAACACCCCGGATATTAAAAAAATTCCCTAGTTTCAAGCAAGCAAACAAAAGCACCAAGATCGCTTTAAAATACTAAAAGTGTGTACCTAACGTAAAAACTGTTTATCATCTCTTAAAAGCGCCTGAATATTAAAGCACCAAGAAAACTTGGATTTCTTGTAATTGTTTTCACTTGATTCACAATGTCGACAAATTTATTAATTTAATAAAATGTGCATTAGGATTTTCATAAAATGTGCATAAGAATGTGTATAAGGATGTGCATAAGAAGGTGCATAAGAATGTGTATAAAAATGTGCATAAAAATGTGCATAAAAATGTGCATAAAAATGTACACAAGAATGTGCAAAAGTATGTGCACAAAAATACACATAAAAATGTGCAAAAGAATGTGGATATCAATCGACTCGTTTTGGATTCCAATAGCAATATAAAAATTTTGATTTTTCTTAAAATGTTGTTATGGGAAAACGCTTCTGTAATTTGGTTTTTTTTGTAACGAGCGAGTTTCGAATTACTGTCAGAGTCTTTTCGACAGAATGGATTCGATATAGATTTCTCTTCTGTCTTGCTTCCCTCTGGAAGCGGAAATTCTCTGATTTTCTTGAGAACGCCCATTTAGTTAGGAATAGGAATGCTCTTCCGCTGTACGGTTCTCAAACTTTTATACCCACCCCTTTCTACTACAAGATAAATTGTACTACGCTGCGCGGTCAGAGATAAAACATGTAACCACAATTTCGCAGCAGTATAAGTAAAGAAATCATCTTCACGTCTATCTCAGTTGTGTGCTTCTCTTCAATAATTCAGATAATCATACACAATTCAATCGCCAGTTTTAAAAATCATACTCCGCAAAACATCCTGAGGCAATAATTGTTTTTCTTAAAACATGCCCTTCTAATCAGTACGTTTTAAAAAGAACATTCGAATTTTTCATATTTATTTTAATGTTTATATTTACGTTTATTTTTATGTTTATTTTTGTGCTTCTTTTTTGTTTTCTCTTTGTTTCTTTTTTATTTTTTGTGTTTTTTTGTTTACTTTTTGTGTCTTATTTGTTTCTATTTTGTTTCTTTTTTGATTCTTCTTTGTTTCTTTTTTATTTCTTTTTTGTTTCTTTTTTTATTACTTTTTGTGTCGTTTTTCAACCTTGTTCCAAATTTTTTGTTTTCTTCTTTACATTTTTCACAAAAGAGAAACATCCATAAACTTTTCTTTACTACTTTTAACACACTTTTTCTCACCATGTAGATTATCGTAACCTTTTCTATACTTCTTTCTGGCATAGATAGTTTTTATTTAGTTGTTCAACACTTTTTGTTCTCTGAATAAAAGCGTTAATTTAGCGTAAATGTTGTTCTTCATATTTTTAATAAATTTAGTTAAATTGGGTCAGCTTTAGTAAAGAAAAAATACTTTATCAAATGGTACCACTTTATTGAAAATTAGTAGAAGTTTTTTAGAGGACGAGAATTTTTAGATGATTTCTTACTATATTTAGGTGTAAAAACGAATTTTATGGCGAACTCGATTAAGCAATCATTGTTAATAAAAACATAATTTCCACAACTTTGAAAAATGGGATAAATTCTTTAAACTGCTGTATCTGGAAATAACTTCGATCGAACTGCAGGCTATGAGAGCTATTTTCAAAAGGACAAAAAACATACCGTAAAACTACGTAGAGGTCGAATCCCTCTCTACATTATTTAGCATTCTCCCTAAAATAGAGAATGAATTTTCACACGAAATTAGCAAAATTCCATAAATTTGGAAACGCAGTCAGTGTTCAATCTTTAAGATCAAAGATAATTAAAAAAACGTGTTTATTTGTTTATTTCGTAAAGTTGACTTTACGTCGAATTTATAAAACCGTACGTCGAATTTATAAAACCGTGCGTCGAATTTAGAATACCGCAATCGACGATTCTTGAAGAAATTAATTAATCGAAATGCTTAACAAAGCAGCAGAATCTCGCTCTCGAGATTTTATTTATCCAAAGTAGAGTGTCATCGACTGGGAGCAAATTGCCAAGGCGAAATTGTGAATTTATTGGAAAGACGTCAAGTTGTTTATACGTAATTTATTCTAGATATTCTTTTCATTTGTGATTCACAGCACAAGTTCAGTTTGAATTATAGCAGCGAAAATGGAGGCAAGTTTTTCAAAGTGCGGGTTTTTCTGTTTCCAATCGAAACCGCTATACTGTGTGTCTTGAAACTTTACATTTTCGTTTATTCGCACGAACGACCAAAAACGTTTACTTGCTTAACAGCTAGGCACGTCTCTGCCTTGCCTTTTGCAAGCAGCGTTTCTGTGTCCAATATACACACATACGATTCAACCTGATTACCAGGTCGAGTGACAACTCAACTTGAAATACGACATGTGAGTTGTGTTAGGACAAGTTACGGGAATTCGGATCCCATCCGGTTAATCCGAATCCCAGATCGCCACAACGGGATTTTCCAACGATCCAATCGTATCCTCTCTAACGACCTTCGAGTACCGGTCAGCACAGTCTAATCCGAATCCAGACAATGGTGATTTCAATGATTAGCTTTGTTAGTTAATCATGAAGTGGAGAAGACAGCGCTTTTGTGCTAAAAAATTTATATAAAATGGTATAATATTACTTTTTGTGTTACAAAATAGGCGGGAAAAATTGCAAGTGGAATCCTTTTTACTTAACTGTAAAGTAGATTTCACATAATCGTAAAGTAGATTTTACTTAACCATAACGTAGATTTTACTTAACCACATAAGGTAGAATTCACTTATACGATTTTTCTAATCAAAACGAGTTAGAGAAATTCTTTTCGAATTAACATCAATTTGCGAAAAGATTATTTAAAAACTGCAGAGAGTACATTCTGAAATTAATAACTAGTGAAAAGAATGTATGTTGGTCTGAGAGCCACAAATAATCTTCACGTTAAATATTAACTCAATGAACAAGAGATCGAAAGAGCGACATCTCTAGTTTTAGTTTTTTATAACAATGACAACTTTCGCGGATTATTTGTGGCATTTTTGGACTTTTTGTCGTTTTATTATGTATAAGGATTTCGCACTCATTTTTGCATTTCTGAGTCTTCATATAAAGTACCGATAAAGTCGTTGAAAAGTTTATAATGTCCGTTTCGGAGGAATAAGGATTATAAAAATACGTGTGAGCAAGAATACATAATGTTTCATACGCTCTTGATAATAAAAAAAAGTCTCTCGTTATATCGAACTTGGTCATTGTATAAAAGAATTGTCGATTTTTCTGTCATTAAATAAAATAAATTTTTAAATTAATTAATTTTTCAAAAAATGAATTAATTAATTTTCAAAATGGAAACCCACGTGTGTGTTTCATAAGTAACGAGTCCGAAAAGAACTAACTAGTGTTCAAAAATATTAATATTTATGAAACTTCAAACTATGAAAAACTAGTTGAAAATTATGTTGAACAACTATATTTGTTTAAAACAACAAACAAGTGCCAGTTTATATAAATTTGAAAGAGACTGAAATTTTACAAGAAAGTAATAGTGTTTAAAATTTAATTTTATCTGCGATAAGCTGATTTTATATATGTATACTAAATTTGATTAAGATATATATTAAACTCTAAACCTTCACTGTTCATATATAATATGACAAAGTACTCATAGAACGCGCGTATAATATTTAGCAATGAAAATGATTAACTATTCATAAAAAGCTTCTAAGTCATTTCCATACATTATGTCACTAAAATTCACGCGTAACTTAAAGTTCTTAAGACACCAGAAAAGCGATTATTTTGAAATGTAATACTAAATATTTCAACAGATTAAATCATTTCCTAATAACGGAGAAGCGGTAATTAAGTTCATTTACTTCAACTTACTATAGCGTTTCACAAAAAGTACTTTTTTACATTCATATATAAAAATTTTTTTACATTCGTTTGGATTATTTATTTATTTATAGAAGAAAAAACATTAAAACATTACATCTTTTACATTGTAATAAAAAAAGCGAGTATACTCTGCGCAGTGAGACGAATTTAAAACCAGACAGTAGAAAAAACCACTCATAGTCAGACCGGTGCAGGAGACGGGAATTTAAATCAGACAGTAGAGAGAACCAATCATAGTCAGACCGACTAATGCAGGAGATAAGATTTTGAATCGGACAGTAGAAAAACCCAAACATAGTCAGACCAAGCTAGTAAAGAAGATTCAGCAACTCACAGTAGAAAAAGCAAGTATAGTCGGACTCTGATGCTTCGGTCTGACAATTTTTGCTTTTTCTACTGATTTTAAATTCGTCTCGCAACAATCGTCTGAGCATGGTCGCTTTTTCTACTATTTTACATTCTCATCAAAAATGAGAGTGTATTTATTTGTCAATTACTACTAATTGTAGAGTGTAAGCTTTGTCAATTTCAATTAATGATTATTTAAAATTTGTAAGTTACTTTTTAAATAGTAGCTTACTACTACAAATTAGTTGTATTCCACTAAAAATTAGCAGTGTTCTACTAAACATTAGAAGTTTTCTACTAAACAGTAGTTTTCTACTAAAAATTAGTAGTTTCTCACTAAAGATGAAAAAAATTTTACTATTTCAATGAATAAACTTCGATATTCTCCCTAATCTGAATTAGTAATTTTTTACTAATTCAATAGCGAAAAGTCGTTTACCGATTGAAACAGTAAAACTTTTCTAATTTTTTAGTAGAATATCACTATTCTTTTAGTATAAAACTGCTAATTTAATTACTCAATTACTACTAATTGAAATATTCAACGTCCACTATTTCAATTAGTGATAATTTACAAATTAAATTAGTAGTTTTCTACTTTAAAAAAGTGATATCTTGCAAAAGATTTAGTTGTTATTTACTAAAGATTAGTAAGTCTTTACTATTTCAATCGGTCAAGGAATTTTTGCTATTGAATTAGTTGAAAATTACTAAATTAGGATTTATATTATGCTGTCTCAAAATGTAAAATAAAACTAAGAATCACATTAATTAATTCACAGTTACACTGAGAAAAAAGTTTCTTTCAAAAGAATTATAACTCTCTTTGATTTGTATCCTTTATTGCAAACTTCATTTCTGTTTCATTTAAAGAAATTTAAAGAAATTTTCTTTATTTCAAAGAAATCTATGCCTTTAATTCAAAAAAATACTTCTTTGACCTATATTAAATTCTTTCATTTAAAGACAACATTTCTTTAAATAAAATAAAACTTCCTGGATTTAAAAAAAATTGATCTTGAATCAAGTCAGAAAAAAACAAAAAATAAGTTTTTTCTTTAAATTACAAGAAACATTTTTTTGATAGTTCTAATTCGAAGTATTCACATTTAGAAACATAAACATAAGTCGCCATCTCTCAAATTTGAACCATTTAGCATCAAATGAATACTTCTTGGTATCAGATTGATACTTTTTAGCATCAAATTAATACTTCTTGGTATCAGATTGATACTTTTTAACATCAAATTGATACATTATGCTATCAAAAAACTTTCAAATGAACTCTTGCATTTTCTACTAACCGGATTAGTAAAAATCATAAAAATGACTATATTACAATAGAAAAAACCTTGTTTTCTTGTTCAATTAGTTCTCTAAACCCAAATAAATGAGAATCTACTTATTTTATGTGAAATGTCTTCCACAGCACTTAAAATAAGTGAAAAGTAACTCATTTTAAAGTCAAATTTCACATATTTTAAGTGCATGAAAAACTTTTGACTTAAAATAAGTGAAATTCCACTTATTTGGATTTAGAGAGTAAAAATTGCACCAATTTAGATTTAGAGAAAGAAATAATTTCTGTTGCAGGTTGTGAATCGTGTGAGGGTGTCGAGGGGGAAATAAGTTGACATCACGGTGGGGTCAACGGGGTACCACGATGCCCCCCATAATTGGGGAAACCTTTCGAATATGGTTTCTATCCGCATTGGTTGTACACGGTGCCGTTGCTGGAAATCCGGATGCAAAGCGTCTCTACGACGACCTACTATCTAACTACAATAAGCTTGTACGACCGGTGGTGAATACCTCAGATGTTCTTCGCGTGTGCATTAAGCTCAAGCTTTCACAACTCATCGACGTGGTAAGAACATTATATTTATAGCAGTTTTATCCTTTATATTTATCGTATTAGATCCAACTCTAACTACTTATTGCACTTTCAATATTTCAACTATTTTCTCATGAAATATTCAGTTTCAATTTAGAAGGATCTTACTGGAGCTTTTCTCCATGGATTTCAGACTTTACTGAGCTTATACTCGATATAAAGTTGATTTTAATTAAAATAACACCTTTCAACTTGTAAAGGCAGAGATATTTTGCCGAAATCGCTCTTCAGTAATCTTCCAATTACACTGCTTGTTGAGTAAATACAACACAAATATTAATGGAATCGCTTTAAGTTTTGTTCTTTAATTTAAATGCAAATACAAACATTGTTTATTAATCTATTTCTAACACTTTCTGACTTTCTCGTATTTAAACGCTGTCAACTTGTATCTTTCAAAATTGCTTTCAATTTGTTTCTTTCGTTTTTAACTTGTTTTTTGTAAACGCTTTTAAATTTAAAATTTAACAGTGATTTAAGACGAAAGTTTAAACAGTAATTTAAGACGAAAGTTTAAACAGTAATTTAAGACCAAGCTTTAAACAGTAATTTTAGAAGACAATTTAAACAATAATTCAATTTTTAAATTGAGCTTTTAAAATCGCTTCAAATTTGTATGTTTAGTTTAGTTTTCAAAATATCTGAATTTAATTGCTTTTAATTAAGTTCGTTCCCAACTGTACGCGTCCTTAAATTTAAATACATGTTAATTGTGTTCAATTTTCAGCACTACGACCAAATTTAATTGCAACTAAAATGCAAAGTAGTTAAGTTTAGATGCATCCAAATTTGGTGTGTCCAACACCGAGCACTTTCAACTTGAAATTACTGTAATTTCCAAAGTTTTAAAATATGCCTCAAACTTTGCTCTTTTTTAGAAATTACAAACATTCTTGACTGATTTCCATATTGAAAATTTATAAATCGAAATCGCGTGTGAAAACAATCGCTGAAATCTCAATCATTTTTCATTGATTCAATTTACAGATTAATTTAACATTGAAAATTTACTATTTTCTCCGTGATTTTCTTTTTCAGTGATTTTTTTAGTGATTTTTTTACTACCAAATTACTATTATTCGCGTTTTAATTTATTTCTCATTAGTTCATATTTGGAATTATAAATCAAAAGTAAACCTAATTTTATAGTACCTGCATACTTTTCGTTCTACTTTTTATTGAATCCGATTGAAGCTTGTTCTCGACACTTTTTTATGTTCCTCATTTATGTTTTTTCGTCCTCTTGAAAGGAAAAGAAAAAGAAATTCGGGAAATTTTGCAGTGAAAAGTTAGAGCAACCACATGTTATGGCCATATACTTGAACTACAGGCAAATGCATCGTAATACGTACAAGTTTTGCGCTCGTGAGAGACCCTGGGTTGGTAAAATGGTACGAATGAGGGGGAGCTTTGCGAGAAAAAGAGCATTGAAAGTGTACGAGTAGTGTAATAATACTGGAATTTTAGTGAGGATAGGTGCGGCTTTCCTTTCATAAATGTTATATCTACTTTCGCTGCTTTAGAAAGGTGGCTCGAAGAACGTCTCTATAATCTTAATCCCCTAATTTACTTCCCACTGTGAAACGCAGTAAAACTTTAAAAAAATTAAATTTACACTTTTCGTTATGATTTTAATGAAAAATGCTAAGGATATTAATGAAAAATGATAGTTAATCTTGTCGCTGGGTATATTATTTATTAACCTCGCCATTAAAGCCGCTTTTATTATGTGTTCACTTAAATTGATATTCTAACAGAGTCGCAGCTTGTATTTAATTACCATACCAGCTTTTACCCATTGCTTTGAATCTTTTTCACGAAAAAAAACATTTTTTTCTCCAATGCAAAAAACTTTTTGTAAAATGCTTTGCTCCAACAATTTTTAGGGAATAATTGTGACTCTTATGATAGGTGGTAAAAAAGAAGTAAAAAATACATAGTAAAGAAAATAAAAAATCGATAGTAAAAAAGAAGAAATGGATAGTAAAAGAAGAAATAGACAGTAAAAGAAGAAATA
>WNHD01001903.1:0-16920 GCA_011057455.1 Ganaspis sp. Gsp50
TTCTATAAAACACTGCAAAATCCACTTTTTTAAAGATATCTAACTGAAAAATTGACAAAAAGACTTTAAATAGGTCTCATTTTTCTCTAAATTTTATTGACTATTAGGAAAAAAATGAACCAAAATTTTATACTTCATACTTTTCATGTTTAAACAAGTTTTTCATTCATCAAAAAAGGGGTGGTCTCTCAATTCTGGCCGGTAGTGTATTTTCTTTAAACGTTTCGAAAAGATTCTCGGAAGAAGAAATATTTCAAATTAAAGTAATAAATATAACTTTCAGTTTCCTAAAAAAATAACTTTCCGAATGCATCAATTTTTAGGCAACATTTCTGAAAGACCACTATTCTTCGAATATTTAACTCTTTCAACCTTCAACTCCCCTTTGATGTAATCTTTCGATGTAACCTGTTGATGTAACTTTCTGTTACATCAACCCTTCAAAGATATATAACTTTAATCCAAACTCACCTAAATCTTTATCCTCCCATGTTTTCTTCGCCTCCAACAGAGCATCATAAACTTCGCGACTGGGTTCAGTTCCACTAAAAACGTAGTACCTCGCTCTAACTCTCTTGAAAAATTCCAGAGCCGTATAGTACGAATTCCCATGATGTGGAACGTAAGTCAAATCCATATAAACCGGCTGGACTTTATTCTTCAAGTCCTTCAGTTTCTTCTCATTTTTATTAGGACTCTCAGAGCGTTTCTTATTCTTTATATTTTCCGAAATCACTTTCCTGGTCTGCTTGCGCTCTTTCTTCGGAGTCCCAGGAGATCCCTTATTAGAGACTTCATTCGCTACCGGAGCAGGAGAAGGCAGCCGCAAAGGCTCTCCCCAATCAGTCACATCAAAGTTCAAACTATCAGGCGACAAGTCACAAGAACTACTGCTAGGTTGAACTGGACTTCTCAAGGTGAACTTTCTAGGTGGTTTTGGTGATGGCAGACCTAAAGGACTTCCCCAGTCGGCTATCGGATCCTTACTTTTCTCATCCTTGCTTGATTCTCTTCTCTCGTTCTTGTCTTTCTCTTCCAGTAGAATCTTGTCAGAGTCCAAGTCAGCTTCATCGATAAGCTTTCTCGAGTCTGGTTTATCGAACCCGCCTGCGAATTCCATTTCAACAGTTAACTTCTTCTCGGTTTGAGGATCGCTGAATCGGACACTGGTTTCAGTTTTAGAAGTGGGCAGTTCTCCGTAGAAGCTGCTGGTCATTGATTGTTCAAAATGCCGGGGAGACTGTCCGACATGGGAAGTCGTGGAAAGTGGAGAACTTGGAGGTTCATCATCGGAATAAGTATGTCGTTCTTCACTGCTTCCCCAGACGTGAGTAGCTGCTCTGCTGTGTCCACTGCTCAGGTCACTTCGAGGACTCGTGGGTCCTGCATCTCTTTCACTGGTTGCGTCTGATCCAGGACTTGATCCCCGTTGATCAGATGACTTCAACTCTCCGATAACACTCCCAATACTTTCTGGCAAATAATCATCAACCTTCACATCCGTCTTTTCCGTAATCACCACAGTTTCACCTTTCTCGTTGGTAGCCTCCGTAACTTCCTTGGTCGTGGTTATTATTTCTCCATCGTCGGACATGGTTCTCGTGGTCGTGATTATCGTTCTGATCACTTCGCCTGATCGGAATCCTTCAGGAGTGCTGGTTCTCGATTTGCCTTCTAGTCGCTTGTCGGGGGTTGATCTTCCCGAAGGGTGTGCTCCGTCTCTGATTAAAGGGGACATGGGAATGTCGGGTGTTGACTTTCCTGTGGATCCGCTGTAGACAATCTCCTTCGGCAGTGAAATATCCGGAGAAGATTTGCCAGAGTAACTCTTGTCGTCTGACATCAAATCTCGAACCAAGGGAGAGATGGATTCCATTCGTTCATCTTCAAGTTCTAGTTTTGAATCGGGTATTGACTTTGCAGAATCGAATGTTTTCGTATCGGATGAAACACCGGTAGTAACACCGGATGTTGATGCTGGTAATTTCTCCAACTTTTGCGTTTCGGAATCAATAATTTTGTCCAGGGTTTCGGAAACATCTTTTGTGGTCGTGACTTTGCCACTCGGGTCGGTGGTGGTTGTCACAGTTGTCACGATTCTTTTCACGTCTGTTGTAATCTCGGGAGTGATTTCTCTACTCAAATCTCCTGATGTTTTGATTTCGGATTTTTCGGAAACTTTTTCAGAACCTTCGATTATGACAGTTTTCGTAGTTTTGGTTATTGTTTCCAGAACCTCTGGATCTTCTTCATAAACCACAACCTCACGTTTCACACTCTTGGGTAAATTGTCAAGATCATCAGTCTTTTCGAAATGACTTGTTAGATGAGTTGTTTTGAGAACTGTAGTTCTCAGTTCGGGTTCTTCTTTGCTTGGATCATCAACCTTCTTTTCGACAACTTCTTGGGAAGTGGTGGTGCTTGTGACATCAGAACTGGACTCTGGAGTGTCGGACCGACCTGCAAGATCAGGGGTTGATTTTCCAGAAAGAGTGGTGATGTGTGTTGTTCGCATTTCCGTCATTCCGCCAACGAAAGCTTTATGGAAAGGAGATTCGTAATCCGCAACATAAGAGGTTTTAGTCTTTTCATCGAAGTGTTTAATTTCTGGTGTTGAATATCCGGAAGACTTTCTATCTGGTGTAGACAAGAGTGAGCGTTCAAGAGAATCTTCGTGCTCCTCCTCGAGGAATAACAACTTATCAATCACACTGTCTCTTGGCAACTTCTTGTTAAAAATAATTTCATCAATTATTTCTAAAATAATGTATCGAGGTACATGGGTTCTATTGATGATTTCTTGAAGGAATATCTCGGTAATTCTTTTTCCCTTGGTTATGTAATCTTCGGACAAAAGATTTTTTATCTCTGTGCGCTTCTCTTCGGATATAGATATTTCTTCAGGTATCTGGGTCTCTAAGAGGTCTGAACTCTGTTGATAAGACGTCCTAGTTGCGGAAACTTCCGGTTCAGGACTTGGACTCTTAGAAACTGGTTTAAGGCCTTCTTGATCCGTGGTCGATGATTTAGTATCGACGTCTTTGATATCGTGTGTTACAAGATCGTGATCCTTAACACTAGCTAGACTAGATCGCTTTGAGTCAGACACTGCAGTTACGCCGCGATCGGAACTTTTTTCTTCAATGGTCTGAGATTCAACAATAGTATCTACTCCCTCAATTGAAGGTTTTTCAAGCTCTAGAATATCACTTTCGAGAATGTTTTGTCTCGTTAATTTTCTTACTAGAATAATCTGCTCGATAATTGCAATTATAATTTTCCTTGAAACTAAGTTTACTCTCGCAACTTCATCCACTGCTTTCAAGGATAATTTCTTATTCTTGTCAATGTACCCATCAATGATATATTTCTCTATATTTTTTAAATCATCCGCCTGCAATTTCCCCAACTCATCGTCATCCGAGTCAGGAAGTTGCTCCTCTTGGTCAAATCCAACAACAGTATTTCTAGGAATGTTCAATTTCAAAATTATCTCTTCAATTAAAACGACTATCACTGACTTTGGAAGTGAACGAGTCACACTCATTTCATCCAGCATTTGTGCACTTATTTTCTTCTTTTTACCCACACATTCATTTAGCACGTAACTTTCTATTTCCACTCTTTCCTCAGGTTTCAGCTGCAAAACATCTTTTACATCAGGTACTATTTGCGACTTTGATTCACTAGAGTCCTTTTGATAATTCACAGGTCCTTTCGATAATTGAATATCAACTTCACTCTGCTTCCTGGACTCAGGGAGCTTCTCCATTGATCCTTTAGTCTCATCCTTCTCTTCCAGGATGCTTGATTTCATCGAATCTTCCAAAGCTCCTTTCACTTGTTCCATAAGGTGCATTTTCTCTCCTGGTTTGTCTTCGAACAAACTTCCGGTTCTGGACCTAGTAACCGGAGTCTTCTCTGCTCCTTCAAACAAACTGTGAGACCGAGAACGATCCTTAGGCGTTTGATCATGAGTCGGTGATTCAGCCTTTGTGATTAGTCGTGATTCAGTATCACGCTCTTCATGCATAGATGTTTTTGACGAATCAATTAATTTCATTTCTCCCTTTTCACTAGCAATGCTCGACGATCTCGATTTTTTCTCATCATGCTTTTCGCTAACGATACTTGAAGATCTGGACCTAATTGCTTCTTTTTCAAACTTATCAGAATCAACATGCGTCCCACTTTCTGCCGCCTCCTTCATTTCCATCTTCGCACTGCCAACACTTGATGATCTTGATCTATCCTTATCATCAATTTTCAATTCATCCTTCAACGGTTCATCCTTCTCAGCAATCACACTAGGTGATCGGGATTTTGACCGCTCTGCTTCAAAATCCAATTTATCACCATCAATACTCGGCGATTTTGATCTATCGAACGTATCTTTATCATCAGATTTGTCGCTAGTCGAACTTGGTGATTTAGTTCTGTCGATTGAATCCTCATCCAGTCTGTCACTCATCAGACTACCTGATCTGATACACTCAAACTGTTCTTTCTCAAATTTCTCATCATATTTAGAATCCGAGAGCAAGGAGAACTTTCTCAAAGGTTCTGGTGTAAATTTATCACTAACAATGCTAGAGGATCTGGATTTGTTGAATTCAGCTGAATCCTTTTCCGGTTCTTTGTCACCAGCGACGCTAGGCGATTTGGATCGATCACTCGATTCCTTTTCATCATCTGCTGGAGCTAATTTTACTGGATCAATCAAACTGCTTCCAGGTGCGCTAGACTTGACGATTTCATCTTCCAACGAATCTTTCTCGCTTATTTTGTCACCCACAATACTAGGAGACTTTGATCCATCAATGGATTTCAAATCCGGCTTCTCGCTCGTTACACTTGAAGATGTGGATTTTGGGAGAAGTTGTTCTTCCACGTCCTTGTCATCCAGTTTATCAATAACCTTGGATTTCTCGGATCCCACTTCATCAATAACTTTGGCTTTCTCGGATTCAATTTTATCAACGACCTTTTGAGATTCCTTTTCTTCCAATTTATCAGCAGAGGACGATTTCAGTTTGTCGGATTCTTTTTCGTCTAATTTTACACTAGCGATGCTTGGTGATCTTGATTTTACAGTATCTTCGTCCAAATCTTTTATACTAGTTTTATCGCCTGCGATACTAGAGGATTTGGAAACATCTGCTGATTCCTTTTCACCTGATTTGTCACTCATGTCGACTGATTTATCTTTAGATGTATCTGGCTTTTCACTAGCGATACTTGATGATCTTGATTTAGCTGCTGAATCGATTGAATCTTTTTCATCCGGTTTGTCTCCAGCGATACTAGGTGACTTAGACCTACTGATTGATTCTTTTTCATCTGGTTTATCTCCCGCAATGCTAGGTGACTTAGATCTATCGAAAGCTTCTTTTTCGTCTTTTACATCTGTTACATCTTTTACGTCTTTTACATCTTTTACATCTTTTATATCTTTTACATCTTTTACATCTTTTACATCTCTTTCTTCTTTTTCATCTTTTTCATCTTTCTCATCCAGCTTATCGTCAACGATACTGGGAGATTTCGATCTATCAATTTCCTTCTCATCGGATTTATCACTTAAGCCTGGAGATTTTGCCTTTTCAAAAGGTTCAGGCTTCTCACTCGCTATGCTTGATGATCTTGATACTTTTCCTTCCGCCAAATCCTTCTCTGGAACCTTATCACCAATTGGTGATTTTGAACGATCTTCTTTTGAATCAGGTTTTTCACTGACAACACTTACGGAGCTAATACCAGCGTCTTCAAATGTAGCTGAATCTTTTCGATCAGGTTTATCATGAGCAATAGAAGAAATCTTCGATCGATCAGTAGCATCCATAAGATCTGCCTTTTCAAATGTACTCGAAATGTTTGATGGATCATCAGTTTTATAATCTGGCTTCTCGCTAGATATGCTAGACGTTCTGGACTTGGAAATAGGTTCTTCAAGGAAATCCTTCTCATCTGGCTTATCACCAGCAACACTGGGAGATATTGATCGATCAGATGATTCCTGATCGTGAGAAATATCTTTATCCTGTAGAATATCCTTATCCTGTAGAATATCCTTATGGTGTTGAATATCCTTATCGTGTTGAATATCCTTATCGCGTTGAATATCCTTATCAAGCAAAACGCCATGTGGCTTTTCACTTACACTTGCACTTCTCGATTTCACAATTACTTCATCAACGACTTCTTCATCGCTCGGCTTATCTCCAACAATGCTCGGAGATTTTGCTCCATCTTTCTTCAAATCTGGCCTTTCACTAGCGATACTTGATGCTCTAGATTTAATTGCTGCCTCTTCGATTAAATCTTTTTCCTCTGGTTTATCACCAGGGGATTTGGATCTGTCAATATCTTCTTTTCCATCATGTTTTTCACCAGCGGATCTTTCGGCATCTTCTTTTTCATCCACACCAACAATGCTAGGTGATTTGGATCTGTCAACAGCATCTTTTTCATCAGATCTATCACTTAATGCTGGAGACTTTGCCTTTTCAAAAGCTTCTCTTTTCTCAGGCTTTTCACTCGCAATGCTTGATGATCTTGAAACTTTCCCTTCCATAAAATCTTTCTCTTTATCATCAGCAACAACTGGAGATTTGGATCGATCGCTAGGTTCCTTCTCATCTACTTTCTCACCCGAAGCTGGTGATTTTATTTTCTCAACTTCCGCATCTTTATCACCAACAATGCTGGGAGATTTTGATCTATCTTCTGGTTTTTCACTAGCAAAACTTGACGCTCTAGATTTGACAAACTCTTCAATTAAATCTCTTTCATCTTTTACATCCTTTACATCTTTCTCATCTTTTACATCTTTTAAATCTTTTAAATCTTGTACATCTTTTACATCTTTTACATCTTTTACATCTTTTACATCTTTTACATCTTTTACATCCTTTACATCCTTTACATCTTTCACATCTTTCACATCTTTCACATCTATCAAATCTTTCACATCTATCAAATCTTTCACATCTTTTTTATCTTTTTTATCTTTATCATCTTTTTCATTCATTTTTCCAGCAATGCTTGGAGATTTTGGTCCATCAGCTGCTTTCTTATCTTCATGTTTGGTTGGTTCTAGATCATCCAAAGTTTCCAACCCTCTATCATCCATCTTATCGCCAACAATACAAAATCTATAGCCCTCATCAGCAATTGCTGATTTTGTATCCGGTTCTTCAATTTCTATTTCAGAAATCTTATCCAAACTCTTTTCTTTATCTTCAGTTGTTGACGGTTTAGGCACCTCCTCCTTTGTGTCTGATTTATTTTCCATTTCGTTAGATTTCTCAGGAACTACACCTACAGTTTTTTCAGTTACTTCATCCTTTTTTTCCAAACTATCATCAAGGTCCTGCGAGTCTCGAGTGCCGATTGGCGACTTATCCAAACTATCAACCGGAGAAGTCTTTTCCTTTCCTTGTAAAGGTGATTTTTCAGAAATACTGTCTTTCTCAGGAGAGCTTTCTTCAGAATGTAAGGAATCCTTGTCCATCACCAAAGAATCTTTTTCTGGAGTGGACTTTGTTGAAACATCTTTTAAAGAATCGTCCGGTGTAACGGCCTTCGTAAAAGTGATTGTTCCAGGAGCACAGATTTCTGTTTCATGTCCACCATCTTCACTGCTAGCAGTCACAAACATTTTGTGAACCGTTCCGTCTTGGGATTCTTTCTCCTTCTGCTCAACTTCTGCCAATGGAGTCTTATCAACATCTTTCTCTGAAATACTCTTCTTTCTATCATCAACAGTAGATCCTTCCGCTGCCTTTTCTGCAACTTTTTCAGTTTCCTGACCCTTCTTATCTTCCGGAACTTTTGGAACATCTGGAACTTTTGGAACTTCTGTAACTTTTGGAACATCTTCAACTTTTGGAGCTTCTGGAATTTTTGGAACTTCTGGAGCTTTTGAAACATCTTCAACTTTTGGAGCTTCTGGAATTTCCTTCACTGGAGCAACAATCTTTTCCTTCGCTTCATCTAGATATTTTTCATCTACAACTTCCGATGCTTCTGATACTTCAGAATCACGAATTGGAATATCCATTTCTTCTTTCACTTCCTTGATGTCATCTAACTCTACTTTTTCTTCTTTTTCTCTAGTTTCTCTAACGAATTTCTCATCAGCTTCAATCACGTCACTCGAATCTTCCTCGTCTTCTCCTCTTGATTCGCTCAACTTTCTAGATATATCTGGTGACTGTATGGAACCACTCACCTTATACTCTTCTCGTTCAACTGCTTCAAAATCATCCTTTTCCGAAACAGACTTTCCTGAAGCTTTAGCTTCAGTTGCCAATTCCGCGTGGACTCCTTTTCTTTCTTCATTTATAAAAGCCGCCACAGCATCCTTGGAAGGAATGCTAACAAATCCTTCAACAAGTTCTTCTTCCAAACCCAACGCACTTTCCACTCCCAAAACTTCCTTCTTTCCAACCACCTCACTTACTGACTGCTTTTGATCATCCTCCCCTTTTCCCTCAACTTCCTGAGTTTCCTCTTCGGCTATATCCAGCACCGAATCTTGATCAATCTTCCTTTTGATTATAATACCTTCAATAATCTCCATAATAACATCTCTTGGAATTATTTTTAACAACGAGATCTCCTCGATAATCATTGTAGTAATTTTCTTACCTTTATTAACATACTCTTTTTCAATATAATCTTCAACATCATTCCTCTTCTGAGGACTGATCACCACCTCAGTTTTTATAATATCTTCAATATCCATCGCACTATCGCGTCGAACGCCTCTTCTGATAATTATATTTTCAATTATCTCTATTACCCTTTCTCTAGAAACACGTTTTACGATCACAACATACTCTATAATTTCAGTTGTAATCCTCTGCTTCTTATCCATAATAATTTCTTCAATAATATCTTCAGCACTTCCAGACTTATAAATTACTTGTTTAATATCAGCTGACAATTGATCCTCTAGCTTCAAAATTTTCTGTACCTCTTGATCAGAAATCTTTTCCAGTGGGAATTTAGGAGACGAAGGTGTAGATCCGGGCGTGACAATCACCAGTTCTGCTTTACCTGGTGACAATTTTTGATCGAATCCTATCTCTGATGAATCAATTTCTTCTTTCGCTTCAGTTTCTTCGAGCTTGAGGGGAAGAATCGTTTTTGTACAAACGTGTTCTAATCCAGCTTCCAGCACATCCACTTTTTCTTCATCAAGACAAATTCCTGTTCTTTCACAGATATCCATACTTGTCAGTAAATCTAATCCCATTCCGAGGATCTTTTCTCGATCCTCTGCTTCATCTCGTGCAGGCGAAGTGATTTTGTCTTTTATCACTTTTATGCAAGGCTCTTCTTGAACCTCGACTCCATTTGCTACCTCATAGGCAGGCAAAGGCTTCACAATATCAATCATTTCTTCCACTTCTTCCTGCGAAGGAAGCTGTTCAGTGATACCTACTTTCTTCAGCATCAAATCAACTTTCTTTTCTTCCGTTGCTAACGATTTTTCATCAGGAACCAAAGGTTTTGTATCCAAGTCTAAAGGTTTCGAATCTGCGATCAAAGGTTTCGTGTCCAAATCTAAATGTTTTGAATCTGCAATCAATGGTTTTGTATCCAATTCTAGAGGTTTCGAATCCGAAACGAAAGTTTTCGCATCCAAATCTGACGATTTTGAATCAAAAACTGATGGTGATTCCTCTTTCTCCGGGAGTTGGGAAAGAGCTTTTTCTGACAAGAAATCGTCGTCTTTGAGAACTTCCGCTACCTTTTTGACAATTTCGATAACATCTTTTGGTTTTTCTTCGAGATGAATTCCAGCTGTTCCAGCAAGAACTTCACCAACATCTCGGACAGCTTCCCTTAGGTTTGGAATGTGAGAATCATCCTCTTCCTCGTCATCTATCGATTCCTTGTCTTCGGGAATCGTGAATTTCACTTTTTCAGCCTCCTTTACTACAGAAGAATCAGACGATGGTTCTATTTCTTCTAGCTTCTCAGCAACGCCAGTTAAAGTGTCCACAATGATATCAATTGGTGGAGGCAGATCGGCTAAATTGATCCCAAGAACTTTAGGACCTTTTTCTTCAAGAGACTCCAAGGAATCTCTCAAACTATCCTTTACACTTGTAAACTTCTTAGAAGATTCTTGAATCAGTACTTCAACTTCTTCGATGTCTTCAAGATCCTCTGGACCAACATCTACTTTTTCTTTAGTAGGTGAATCTTTAGCTTCTTTTTCATGAATAGGTGAAACGTGATCTTTTTCGTGAATATGTGGAGTTTTATCTGCTTTCTCATGACTAGGTGAAGCTTTGTCTTCTTTCTCATGAGTTGGTGAAGCTTTATCTTTTTTCTCTTGAGTTGGTAATGCTTTATCTTCTTTCTCGTGAATGGGTACGGCGAATTCTTCTATTTCGTGAATAGGCGAAGCTTCTTTTTCGTGAATAGGCAAAGCTTTTTCTTCTTTTTCGTGAATAGGCGAAGCTTCTTCTTCCTTTTCGTGAATAGGCAAAGCTTTTTCTTCTTTTTCGTGAATAGGCAAATCTTTTTCTTCTTTTTCGTGAATAGGCGAAGATTTTTCTTCTTCCTTATCTTCTTTTTCAAGTAAGACATAATCTTTCTTAAGTAAAATTTCATCTTTCTTCTCATGATCAGATGAAACTTGATGTACCTTCTCTTGCCCAAGTGGAGTTTTATCTTCTTTCTCATGATCAGCTTCATCTTTCTTCTTTTGCCCAGGCACAACATCATCTTTTGCTACTTGACCAAGTAAAGCATCATCCTTTGCTACTTGACCAAGTAAATCACCATCTTTTACTACTTGATCAAGTAAAGCATCATCTTTTGCTACTTGACCAAGTAAATCATCATCTTTTATCACTTGCTTCGTTTCTTCCATCAATTTTTCAGTGAACAGTGGCTTTTCGGCAAGCATCTGTTCAGCTCTCGCTGCCTCCACGACATCGACCGTTGTACACACTACTTTCGCTTCCAACTCAGGAATACTAGACCTTCGAAGATCCTGAATCTCCTCTTGCAAGAAAGCAGCAGTCTCTTTTATCGTCGCCACCTTTACATCATGCAACGTAGGTTCCACTTGTTCAAAAGACTCTGGTTTGTCCGGAAGTTTGCCAACTTTCTGGAACATCTTCTCCATATCAACTTGCTCGAAATCCGGCTCAGGTTTATGATCCTTCGGGGAACTGGATTTCGACGATTTATCATCATCTTTATCAGAATCCTTCTTCTTCTTCGTCAATTTATCAATTCCCTTTTCAAATTTATCAGCAACTTTTCCAAAGAAGCTGAACACTCCCTTCTGCTCCTTTGATGAAGGGGTAGAAGGTTGTTTCGTCTCCAGAGGAGACTGAGCTTTCTCGTCTTTCTCTTTGCTGAAATCATCCATCGCATACAAATTAGGATCAACTTCCTCATGCACCGGAAGATCAGCAACCTCATCCGGAGTCTTGACAGCGTCTCTCTGATGAGCCGGAATAGACTGACGAGCAACTGGTGGTGCTGGTAATTCCTCCGGAACGACTTCCTGTACCACGGGAGCAACATATTTTTCCTTCACTTCTTCGGCTACATGCTTTTCATCAATGTCTTCTTTTATATCATCCAAAGTGATTCGTTCGTCTTCTGGAAGAGTGGGTGCAGTCGTTGTCGCTCCGGATTCCAAAGTGGATATTTTCTCCTGCGATTCTTCCATTTTTTCGGGAATCAATTCCTTTTGATCAGCTTCGGGTTTAGCGTCAGTGTCGGTTGTCTTCTTTTCCGAAGAGTCAAATTTATCAGGACTCAGGGTGGAGGGTTCTTTGGTTATGTCCTCGCTGTCTTTCTTGCCGGAATCATCTTTCTCTTCGGTTTTTTGAATAGCTTCGGTAGCCGTAGCGATGATTTCTTTGATCTCTTCTTTGATTTGCTCCTTTTGTTCGGGGGATAATAATTCCGAGGCTCGTTTCTCCTCGGGTTTGAAAGCAGAGGTTTCTGGTAAATCTAGCTTCTTTTCTGGAATTTCATCCTTCTTTTCTTCAGTTTCCTCTTCCTGGCGCATCTTTTTTTCTATGAGGATTTTCGCTTTTTCGGATTCGACTTCGTCTAGGAAATGTTTCTGTTCTCCTTCACCACTCTGAACAGAGTCTTCGGTGTAGATTTCTTCTTTCTCGACAATGAGGTATTCATCTTCTTCCGTTAGTTCTTGGCTCGCTTTTCTTGAACTGCCCTTTTTGGGTGCGTCTTCAATCTCGGCTGTTACGTCCTCTTCGGTCATGTCTTCCTCCTTTTTGTCTGTAGCTTCAGCAGTGATTTCGTCATCTCCCTCGAATCGTTCTTCTTTCCTGGCTTCTTCTATCCTCTCGGCTTTTTGGAGAACTGCTTCAATTTCTTCGACAACTTCTCTTTCTTCTTTAAGATCTGCCAAGACTTTGCTTTCGATGGAATCCAAAGACATGTCTTCGGACTTTTCAGTGAGACTTTTTTCGGCTAATCTTATCACAGATTCGGGTTCAATTCCTGAAGGAGTTGACACTGTGGAAGAGTCAGTTGTTCCTTTATCACCCTTTACTTTTCTGATGACTCCGTCCTTGTCAGACTTGACCGAAGTCGTTGGAGTGCTTCTCGTGGATTTTGCTGGACTGATGGGAATTCTGGCTTTGCTTGGGCTTACCGGCTTTGTTCGACGACTGATAGGTTTCCTTTCGGCTGGTTTTGCTTTTGCAACTTTCGCGGCTGAGGTTGCAGCCATTGAGGACATCTCTATATTCTTTTGCTCGACGACTTTTCGGTTATTAGCGTCCTTTGCACTTTTAGCTGGAGCTGCAGAGGGGATTTTCGCGACCGGTCTTGTCGCGACTTTTGGTACCGTTTTCGATATTTCTGTTTTGGTTGCAGTTCCGTTTAAAGTTTTCTTTGGTGTGGTTGGCGAAGATTTGACATCCTTTTTGTCCGCTGGCTTCATCACCTTCCTCTCTATTGGTTTTGCACTAGATTTTGGTACTTCAGGTTTGCTAGGTTTTAGAGTAGATCTCACGTCCCTGACTTCTCTTCTCTTTGGCTCTGGTTTCGATTTCTGTTCTTTCATCACTGCAGTCTTTTCAGTTTCTGCTTTAGTAACATCAGTCTTTTTCGTTTCGCCTTCTTGCTTTTCGGGTTTCTCGATCCTTGCACTCTTTCTTAATTCCTCCTTCTTACCTTCTTCTTTCCTACCTTCATCTTTTTTACCATCTTCTTTCCTACCTTCATCCTTTTTACCCTCTTCTTTTCTACCTTCATCCTTTTTACCATCCTTCGTTTCAGATTCGATCTTCTTTTCTTTTGCCTCAGACTCGATTTTCTTATTCTCCACTACCTTTCTAGTTTTGCCTTCGATCTTCGTCCTCTGGGAAATCGACTTTTGAGGCGACTCGTCGCTTCCTCTCACAGCTTTTATTTCCGGAGTTTCTCTCTTCTTTGCTTCTATTTTCTTCGCTTCTCTTTCGATCAATCCCATCTTTTTTAAAGGTTTGTCTTTCAGGGCTACGAGTGAAGTCGAGGGCGAGAGACTTTTGGCTGAACAGGTGGGGTGCTTCAGGAACTCCAGATGCTTGAGGCGATCCAAACCTTCGAAGATCTTATGCTGAGGAGTGCTTCCAGGGAATAAAATCCTTGTGATCGTGCTCTCTGGATTCGCAGGCTGCCAAACCAGGAGAGCACAAATCGAGACGACATTTTGAATCGGGAATAAGAGATTATTGGAGTCTTTTTTGTGAGAACCGGAAAAGAGTTTCGAATCCGATGCGTGCCATTTGGCGAGAAATTCTCGAACTTCTTTGCTGTCTTTGCTGGGGCTGAGAACGTACATGTCTAATGTTCCGTGACCGACCTTATGATAAAGATTAATTGGATCTGGATCTCTGTAACAGTGATGCGCTCTGAGACTTATGTGTCGCAGATTCACCATCATCTCTTGACCCATATCAATCAAATCCAGAATCAACGGGTCGATATCTTTATCGCCGTCTGGGGAATTGGAGTGTCTTCTTTCCTGTAAGAAGAAGTTTTATTTGTATTTGAAAGTTTTTATTGGTAAGACGAAGATTGGATGGAATAGATGAAAAGGTGAAATGGGTGGAAAAGGTAAAATAGACAGAAAAGGTAGAATAGATCGAAAAGGTAGAATAGATCGAAAAGGTAGAATAGATCGAAAAAGTAGAATAGATCGAAAAGGTAGAATGATCGAAAGGGTAAAATAGATAAAAAAATATAATAGGTAAAAAAGGAAGAATAAATGGAAAATATAGAATAGATAGAGTGAATTAGAAATTACCACGAGATTACAGAAGAAATGTCCAATTTGAGGATAAACGTGCATCTCCTTCTTTTTTCTAAGGACGCTGGACATGCCACCAATATTGCTGTTGTTTATCCTCGTGACCAGAACGGCGTCCAATCGATCTAAATGCCTGGCAAAGTCCCAGAAACAAGCTTTTCTAGCGAAGCCTCCATCGACAAGCATATTGAAACCATTTATTCCAAAGAGAGCCGCGTCTCCCTGTCCACCTGGGAAGACGTATAGAGTTGGATGACTAAAACGGATATTTCCGACAACATCGGAAGGTTCCATTAGTTGATCTAACGTTTGAGGTACGAGATATTGATCAATATAATGTGTAAAACTAGTAATGGCTGGAACACCTGCCGTAAGTACATCATCAGGATTCACCTTCACTTGACAGGACCTAAAACGATATCATTATTATCATCACCATTCATAATATCATAATATTATCATCATCATCATCATTATTATTATTATTATTATTATTATTATTATTATTATTATTATTATCACTATTATTATCATTATCATTAATATTCATCGGTTTTATTACTTATAAAGTCAATCACTACTTTAAAATATTTTAAAAATTGGAATGATACTTCCGGATATTTCTAGGTAACGCAGGATAAATTTTAGTAATTCTAGATCTTCAGAATCTTGAAATCTTAAAATCTTTCATAATATTTTTAGAAATTTAAGGATACTTTTAGCAATTTCAAAATATTACAAGGTATTTCACAGACTAGAGATTTTTTAAGATAAAAGATATTTTCAGCTATTTTCAGATATTAAAAAAAATTCGGTGAAAAACAATGTATTATTTATTATTTCAAAATATTTCATAGTATTTCACAATCTACAGAATCTTCAAGAGTATTTGAGAATGATATACTTTAAAATATTAGAAAAATTCCGTACTAAAAAATTAACCCTTCATTATTTTAAAATTTTCCAACTATTTTAAAACAAACATTTATTTCCAAATATTAATTCAAAATTCTAGTATATTTTAAAATACTCGAAAAATAATCGGTATTTTAGAATACTTTTGAGTATATCAAGATATTTCTAGTCACTTTTTAGTCAAAATACTCCAAAGTTTTTTAAAACTCCGGTATCTTTTAAAATATCTCAAAATGATGATAGATATTTTAAAATACTGTTGAGTACATCAACATATTTTAAGTCACTTCAAGGCAGTTTCGAATACTTCAAGATAATTCTAGAATACTTTTGTTTAGACTATTTGTGTACATATGGTTTTAGAATACTTCTTGATGCTTTACAATTTCTTAAATAATTGTGGAATGAATTTAGATACTTAAGAAGACTTGTGAGTATTTCAGAATATTTCAAAATATCACGTTGACTTCAAAATCCTTCAGCGAGTATTTCGAGCTGCTAATGCAAAGACTAATAAAGATTTTTAAAAAATTGAAAAATAACTAATTCACTTTTAATTACTTTTAAATACTCCAAAGTATTACAAAACTATTGCATATTTTAAAATAATTTTAAATACAAATTAAGGTACCTACAGATATTTTAGGTAATTTGAAAATTTCTTTAGTACTTCAGGATATTTGAAAGTACTCTATAATACTTCTCCGTATCTCAGGATATTTGTAAGTATTTCAGGATATTTTGAAGTATTCGAAAATACTTTGAGATACCTCAAGATATATTTTAAAATATTTGAAGATACTTTTAGGAATCTCAGGATATTTGTAAGTATTTCAGGGTATTTTCAAGTATACTCGAAGACAGTTTTAGGTACCTCAGATTATTTTTAAGTAGTTTAGAAAAATTTAAGGTATTTTATAACAGAGTTATGTCAATCTTCTGTAAATAATTTCAGAGTAATTCTGCATATTTCAAGAGATGTTACAATGTTTCTAGATATCAGGATATTTCTAGGTACTTGAGAGTACATTTACGTAGTAAAGTGTATTTTTAAGTAGTTTAAGATATATTTAGGTCCATTTTAATACTTCTTAGTACTCTATTATATTGTTTTCTTATATGAAGGAAGCTTTCTTTCTTAAAGCAAGGCAGCAAAATTTTCGAGTAATTTAGAGCATCTGTGCGATTCCATAGCTCATTTATGTAATTTCGGAGTAAGTACCCGATTTCAATGAAACTTCAGAAGTTTCGTTTATTTCGTAAGACTAACATTGTTGACAAAAATTGGCTCAAAATATTTGTTATTTTAGGAGATTTGTTATTTTGACAGAAAATTTGAAATTGCAAAATCTATCGTTCTATTAATCGTATCGAGGTTATTTTTTTAAAAAATGTTCAGAAAAACATCAGGATTATTTCTACTTAATAAGACTTTTTTACACTTTTATAATTAAACAAGTTATTAAATAAAAATTTAAATTTATTAAATAAAAATTTAAATTTATTAAATAAAAATTTAATAACTTTCGTGCGACCAGACGGAAATCAATGTATTCAAGTAATAAAATTATCTTACCTGCTTTCTTCAAAATCCAAGGGATAAACTTAAGTAATTAAAAGAAATTGATATTGTTTTTTAAGAAAATCTGACCATAAACATTGAAATGACATTGAAAAATAACAGACAGGATAAACTGCGC
>WNHD01001904.1:356-22750 GCA_011057455.1 Ganaspis sp. Gsp50
TGGGGTAATAAATTTTGAAATTAGTGCAACCTTCTCCCCTTACAAGGGGCGCCAGGGGATTTTTGCCATAGGGCGCAAAAGAGGCTAGGACCGGTCCTGACTATTTCAATCGGTAAACGACTTTTCGCTGTTGAATTAGTAAATAATTACTAATTCAGGATTTAGAGAGTACTGTCGAAGGATTTAATGTTTATTAATTTAAAGAATTAAGGAATTTTGAAAGGTTCAAATACACCCTGAGTTGAAAAAAAATATAGTTAAAGAGAGCACTATTGTTATAGTTTAGATAAGCGCAGTTAGTTAGTTAATTGTTTTAACGTTGGCGCTGTACGTGGTACTTCGGCCATGACCAGGTGATTGATAAGCGCAGTGGTGAAGCAAGCAATCTGGACATGCGCAGAAATGATCTAAGTAATTAAAAAATGCGTAATAGTCACATATGCAAGTTAGAAACGCGCAATAATGCTCTACGCGAGTCAGACTTGCGCAGTAATGATCTACGCGAGTCAGACTTGCGCAGTAATGATCTACGCGACTCAGACTTGTGCAGTAGTGATATACGCGATTCAAACTTGCGCAGTAATGTTCTATGCGAGTCAGAATTGAGCAATAGTGAAGATGAACTGAAATTAGAATAAAAACAACCCACAACTAAATAATTCGAATAGACTCCTTTCGTTTAAAATAAAAATAAACATGAAGTATTGAAAAAAAGCTGAATCAATTGATTTTACATTGAAATAACATTTTTGAAATTAATGTAGATGAATCACGAGAGAATCGACGAGAATTTAGGTTTAGTGAATTGTAAATGATGAATGCAATCCTAAATATTATTTCCGTAATTTTGATTTGAATGGAAAATTTGAGACAATGGGGAGTATTACGATATTACGTTATGTCTTACATGTAGATTCGAGGAAGCATCCACCCTAACCATGCCATTTGATGCGGATTTTACCTTCGTTTCTTTCGAAATTACATTCTCCACGCTCTGCGACTACCACAGTGCTGGTTCGGTGCTTATCGTTCATAACGACTTGGCTCAGAGCCGAAACGCGCAACTATATAGGTATGCCTCGAGTCACATTACGCGTGCTTTATTCGATTTATACTGGAGGATCGGAGAACGCGAATAACGATGAAAAAGACCGCGAATGCTTCTCAAGAGTTAGACGTCGCGACTATCAGAGTTCTGTAAAAACTTTTCGGCGCTACACGCATTTTCACATAAATCTCATTACGTACATTTCCCGCTTTTGTTATCAACTACTCAGACTATTTTGTAATTCATGACAGAGAATAGTCTACCCTTTCTGTACGGAAAAGCTCCATTGAAAAATATAGTGCTCCAAACTTTTAATAGATTCCGACAGAAAATGACAAAAATTCAGAAAATTGCTTCTGAATGGAGTAAAAGTTGGAAACAAATTTACAAAGTTGAAGGTGTTAAACCAACCTCGGAAAAAGGAAAGAAAAAAGTGAAAATGAAATTCATTGATCTATTAATTAATTCTTTAATTCATTCATTCATAATATATTATGAATTCTATTCATTCTATTTAAATTGAAGGCATGATTATTCAATGTGGATATTAATATTATGTGGATTCACCTGTTGGTTTCTTATTTTCGTGTTCATTCAGTTTTAGAAACACTCGCTTTGTACTAAATTATATAACTTGCTTGAAAAGAATGCATCACGTAACAGCGAAAATGTACAGTGGATGTTTGAAACTGTTTCAATTAACACCCAATAAGAAAAATACTTGCATTTTAATTGTCTGAGATAACAGGATTTTCACTCAAAGAAAGTTAATTAATGTAGACATTTTTAAATTAGCTTTCTACAACTAATGTGATAAATGTATCTCATCGCTCGTAATGATAACGAAATTGTTAATTTAAACAATTAATATAATAAAACGCAATTAAAATTTTAATATTCGTCTTTTTTACTCCAAATCGAAAGTAAAAAAAGATTACAAAAAAATTCAGGGACACCTTGAAATTTGCAAAAAAGTGAATTTTTCAAGTACAGAAATGTTTTAATCCATATTTTGTTAGAATGCTAATTGATGCAGAAAAGTGTAGTGTTTGTAACCTGCGTTAAAATTTGTTTCTTTTTATTCCAAATCAAATACAAAAAGAAAAATGCAAAAAAAATTTCAGGAACACATTGAAATTTGCAAAAAAGTGAATTTTTCAAGCATGTAAATTTTGCAATCCATATTTTGTTAAACTGCTAATTGATGCCTAAAAGTGTAGTGTTTGTAAGCTGCGTTGAAATTATTTTTTTTCCGAATCGAATAAAAAAAGCAGAACTTCAGTATCAAATTTTTTAAAAAGAAAAACTGCACTAAAAAATGGATTTTTTTATAATACGTGTCTGTGAGAAAACAAAATTACAAATGTTGAAACTTTGTTAATGAAATTTA
Organism: Ganaspis sp. Gsp50; assembly: GCA_011057455.1. Classification (NCBI taxonomy): domain Eukaryota; kingdom Metazoa; phylum Arthropoda; class Insecta; order Hymenoptera; family Figitidae; genus Ganaspis; species Ganaspis sp. Gsp50. The sequence continues at coordinate 2,795 of WNHD01001904.1, forward strand.
CAATTTTGATGCATTTTAGGGAAAAAAATTATTTATATGTATCAAAGCGGAAAATAATAAAAATTAAATAATAAAGAAAAATATCAAAAATTTCAAAATGAAAACCAAGAAAACAAGAAGAGAAGAATGGATCCAAAAATTGAAGAGAAATCGTACTTAATGCATACCCTGTACACATATTGTAAACATATTTCTCTGCCCGTATCCAGATCTCGTGAAACAAGTGTGCCTAAAATTTATTGCAACTGCAGGTCTGCTTGAATTAATTAACTGTGCTAATTGCACATGTTGTACAAAAAAAAGGGAAATTTTCTCTTTCACATGAAGCGTGGTTTAATCAATCAATCAACTATTCGATTCGTCAATTAGCTTGCCTTTGTCCTCTTCTTTTCAATCTCATCCCTCTTCTCTTTGGTGCTGGAACTTTTAACGTTCCACGTGGTTTCGCGTGGTTCCGCGCAGTTCCGCTACGATAGTTCCTCGTTCTAGCACGCGAAAAAATCCAGCCGGCAATTACACCTTCCGATTCTTCAACGGGAATCGCAATAATTCCGTTTCTCTTTAGAATGCGCACGTGTCTTCAAGAGAGAAAACAAGGCAAGAGGGAGAGAGAAAAAAAGGAAAAGAGAATAGCGAGGGAGAGAAAAAAGAGGGAGAGTACACGAGGATTTTCGCTGCTCAGTGTCATTGAACTTCGTTTGCTTTTAGCAAGAAAAGAAAATTAATAAAAACTAAGTGTGTATGTACGAAGAAAGGGATTTTACGATTCGCCGAATTTTTCTTCACTCAGACAAAGATTTAGCACACGAAATAGCAACGATGATTTTTTAGAAGATTCAGAAAATTAGAGAACTCAATAACTAAATGCGAGACCTAGATAGAGAACTAGATCTACAATTTACAATTACAAGTTAGGAAAAATTAAAAGAAATTACGTGAATTTATGTTTGTAAACACGAATTAGCTATTCGTTAAAAATTAAAAAAAAAACTCAATTTTCTAGATTTATCCTACTATCCTATCCCCAGTAAAAAAAAAGTTTTATTGGAACTCTGCGATTAGTGATTAGAACATAGCAAGTTCCAATTTTGGAAGTGCTATTTCTGCAATTGGAACTCGAAGTTCCAATAAACATTATGCATTGTGTCTTAAAAATGACAGAAATAACAATTTTAACAGCATAAAAATGTAGTATGCAAATAAGTTTATTTATAACAATGCCTACAGAACGATTAGAAATGAATGTATTATTGAGAAACAAAATACAAATAATAAAATTGACTTCACTATTTTAGGTTAGAAGATCTACGCCATTGGATGCCACTGAATTTTGACAGATACAGTTTCTCTGAATCACGTAGTAGTTTGGTAAGGCGCGCTATTTAAAAAATCGTTCAATATCAGTAGTAATTATCTTCTTAGTTTTTAAATATTTTTTTATTAAATATCATCATACGAGTTACTTTGAATACTAAAGCGTTCTTTTCTTTATATTTTATAAAAAATTATTTAAAAAGTAAGAAGATAATTACTGCTGATAGTGAACAACTTTTTAAATAGCGCGCCTTACCAAACTACTACGTGATTCAGAGAAACTGTATTTGTCAAAATTCAGTGGCATCCAATGGCGTAGATCTTCTAACCTAAAATAGTGAACTCAATTTTATTATTTGCATTTTGTTTCTCAATAAAAAAATCATTTCTAATCTTTCTTTAGGTATTGTTATAAAAGAAATTATTTGCATACATTTTTATGTTTTTAAAATTGTTATTTCTGTCATTTTTAAGACAAAATGCATAATGTTTATTGGAACTTGAAGTACCAATTGCAGAAATAGCACTTCCATAATTGAAACTTGCTAAGTTTCAATCACTAATCGCAGAGCACTCGTGAAATAATTGAAATCTCACAAAATAACAAAAAGTTGTAAATGAAATTTTGCAGGAAATGTAAAAAAATTGGAATTTGCAAAAAAATGGTAAAATAATTGAAAATTTACAGGAAATTCTAAAGTAATTAAAATTTTGCAAAAAAATGGTTAAATAATTAAAAATTTGCAAAGAAAAGAAACTTGAATAATTAAAATTGGCCAAAAATTGTGAAATAATTGAAAAATTGCAAAAATGTCGAATAAATGAAATTTTACAAAAAATGTAAAATAATTCGAAATAGGAATGGAAAATAATTGAAAAAGACTGTAAAGTAATTAAAAATTTTCAATAAATTGTATAATGGATGTTTGCAAAATAAAAGAAGTTGTAAAATAATTTAGATTCTAAAATCAATGTAAAGATCTCACCTTTTTCAAGACTATCGATTTGTTCATTCGAAAATGAAGTTCGATTGCGCTGAAGTTTTCGCTTGAGCCTTAATCGCACTTGCGAATCTTCGTCACCGGAAGAATTATGCTCGGAATTTCCATCAGACGTGGTTTCCTGTTGATGGGAAAGCAGGGATCCTGTATCTGAAAATTAAACCGTAAAATTTAGATTAGAGCAAAATTTTTCAAAAATAGCTGATTCAGTTCATCCTATACAGGTACACGACCGTAAAAAGTTTTAGCGAATAACATAACCTTAATTATGATAAGTGTAGAAACAGAGTTTTTACCGTGAACAAAAATATATATAAAAAAAATATAAAAATATAAAATGGTAATTCGTGATTTAGAATTAAATATAACGGATACCCTAAGTAGTAATTGGATAAGAAAAATTCTTATTTATCTTTGGATTGCGATACTAACGTCTAGAGAATAATAATGCGCCCCTTGGAATGAAAGTAATTTTTAGAATAAAAAAAAAGGATGGATTTATGAAATATGATGAATATAGTATTCAGAATATTTGTAAGAAGAAGAAACTGTTCTAGTTACTTTCATAGTGACTTTTCTAGTAACTTTTATTAACTTATTTAGTTACTTTTTTATTTTTTAAGCGAATTATCTATATTAATTTTTCTAGTGACTTTTCTAGCGACTTCTTATGTTACTCTTCTCGATACCTTTCTAGTTACTCTTCTGGTGACTCCACTGCAAAAACAAGTGTCTCAAATATGGGGACAAACGTCTCAAAATGAGACACTTTACGTGTTTGAGATACGTACGTGTCTCAAATATGGGGACAAAAACACTTGTATTTGCAGTGTCATAGCTACTTTCATACAGACTCTTCTAACCGCCTTTATAGTGACTTTTCTAGTTATTTTACTAGTTATTTTTAGTTATTTTCCTAGTTACTTTTCTAGTTATTTTGCTAGTTAAATTTCTAGTTATTTTGCTAGTTATTTTTCTAGTTATTTTGCTAGTTACATTTCTAGTGACTTTTATTTACTTACGTCGTTACTTTTTACCAACTTTATTAGTTGATTTTACAGAGAATTTTCTACTAATTTTTCTAATAACTTCTTAAGTTACTCTTCTCGTTAATTTTTTAGTTACATTTCCAGTTCCTTTTCTGGTGACTTTTCTAGTTAATTTTATTAACGTATCTAGTCATTTTTTAGTGACTTTTCTTGTTACTTTTTTAATGTGTTTATAGCAACGTTTTTAATTACTATTCTAGTGACTTTTCTGGTTGCTTTTATAGCGATTTATCTTTCTAGTGCCTTTCGTGGCGAAGTCTTATGTTACTTTTCTCGTTACCTTTCTAATTCTTTTTCTAGTTCTTTTTCTAGTTCTTTTTCTAGTTACTGCGTTCGTGACTTTTATAGGTATCTATTATAGAGACTCCACTAGACGCCTTTATAGTTACTTTTCTAGCTATATTCCTACTGACTTTTCTAGTTATTTTATAAGCTACTTTTCTAGTTATTTTTCAAATGACGTTTATAGTGACTTTTTCTTACTATTCTTGTTACTTCTTAGCGACTTTATTAGTTACATTTATAGTGAATTCTCTGCCAATTTTTCTAGTGACTTCTTAAGTTACTCTTCAGGTTAATTTTCTAGTTACAATTCTAGTTCCTTTTCTGGTGACTTTTGTAGCTACTTCTATTGACTTATCTAGTTACATTTCAGTGACTTTACTTTACAGTGACTTTTCAGTGAACTCTTGTTACTTTTTTATTTTTTACAGCGACTTTTCTAATGACTTTTATAGTGATTTCTCGAGAGACTTTTTATGTTACTCTTTTTGTTACCTTTCTAGTTCCGTAACTAGTTCCTTTTCTATTTCCTTTTCTAGTTACTATTCTGGTGACTCTTATAGGTACTATCATAGAGACTTTTCTAGTCGCCTTTATAGTGACTTTTCTAGTTATGTTTCTACTGACTTTTCTAGGTATATTATAAGTTATTTTTCTAGTTATTTTTCTTGTTACTATTCTAGTGACATTTATTGAAATATCTAGTTACTTTGTACCGACATTTTTAGTATCTTTTATAGTTAATGTTCTACTAATTTTTCTAGTGATTTTTTAAATAACTCTTCTTGTTAACTTTCTAGTTACATTTCTAGTTCCTTTTCTGGTTACTTTTCTAGTTATTTTTAGTCATTTTTTCAGTTAATTTCATATTAACTTTGTCATTGACTTTTATAGGTACATTTATAGTGACTATTTCAAACGCCTTTCTAGTAAATTTTCTAATTATTTTCTAGTTACTGTTCTAGTTACTTTCATAGTTACTTTTAGTTGCTATCATCGACTTATTTATTTAGTTTATGATGACTTTTCTAGTGCCCTTTCTAATTCCTGTCATAGTTACTATCCTAGTTACTTTTCTAGTTACCTTTCTACTTATATTTCTAGTTATTTTAGTTACTTTTCTAGTTACCTTTCCAGTAACTTTTCTAGTTACTTTTCTAGACAGTTTTCTAGTTACTATCCTAGTTACTTTTCTAGTTATCTTTCCAGTTACTTTTCTGGTTATCTTTCTAGTTACTTTTCTAGTTATCTTTCTAGTTACTTTTCTAGTAACTTTTTTAGTTGCTTTTATATTGAATAAGAAGATGGAAAAGAAGAAAGAAAAGAAAAAGCAGAACACAAGATTGAATTCATAATGATAATGTGTGAATTTTTGAAGAAAGCAGTATCGATCGGATTTTTCGGCACTGACGTTTACACCGGGTAGTTGGACGAGGGCCTGTCAATCCCCGAGTATCCCGATTACTTTCCACCTCCGCGCACCGAACCCTCGTGTTTGGATCCCTCATCCAGTTCCCTTGTATCCCGTGTTCCCTCTAGCCCGGCTTCCTTGGTCTCTCTGATGTTCTGTCCGTTCGTCAGCTGCTCGTTCTCTCTCTCTCTCTCTCTCTCGCTCTCCCTCCACAAACCCAATTGGACTCGCCGGCTCCCCCTAAAACTCCTTGGCGAAATGCCGTCACCCCAAACAGATCCACCCCCTCTTGTTGGACCTAACAACCCCAACGATCCAACGAGCATCTCAAGAACGAGAGGACTATCACGCGCGAGATAAAAGCACGCCTAAAATTCAGCTTCTTTTTCATGCCGTGGGGAGTGACCGTAAATTTACCAAAATTTCCTGCTAAATTCACGACATTTATTAAAATTATTAGTAATTTTGCGAAGTTTAGAAAAATTACTAGTAAATTTGGGTAATTTGCAATTGTTACTAGAAAATCTATAATTATTAGAAATTACAAAAAAATTATACTATTTACGAAAAATACTAGCAATTTTTACAAAAATTACTAGTAAATTACTAGCCAAAATTCACTTGCAAATTTACAGCGGTAAATTAATCATTACACGAATTATAAAAATAAAATAAAAACTATAATCCGTCAATATTATTCTGATTTTGTATAGTAATAAATTCAAAAATAGATATTTACAATTTTTCAACCATTAAATATAGTTTTACTAAATGGATATGCGTACTTGTGAACATAACCCCAAAAAGAACGTAAATCAGTTGATATACATAAAGTTTAGAAAAGCTCCGTTTTCAGCACTTTGAAATGAAATTAGACGAAATGAATTTTTGCATGCTTAAACGTAACCCCAAAAAACGCAAATTTTAGAGGTACTTAGTAGTACTAGTAAGTTTGAAGGAATTATAATAATTTGATTATTTTGGGACTAAAAAATAATGATAGTCAAAATAATACTAAATTTTGAAGGGTATAAATCTTTCACGAATTTTAACGTTTAAAATTACATTTTTTATATAATGTACAAAATTGCCTTTTGTTAACGATACAATTTTTTTTAAAGTTCTCTATATTAATAAAACGAATCGCTTTATTGACACAAATTTCTACTAATTTCAACTCTGGCTTTCTTACTAGATTAAAATTAAATTGAACGATAAATTAAATAAATTGAATTTAAATTGAAGAACGATAAATTAAATAAATTAAAATTAAATTGAAGAACGATAAATTAAATAAATTGAAATTAAATTGAAGAACGATAAATTAAATAAATTAAAATAAAATTGAAGAACGACAAATTAAATAAATTAAAATTAAATTAAATAACGACAAATTAAATTAATTAAAATTAGATTAAATAACGATAAATTAAATAAATTTACGATAAATTTGATAAAATTATCGTAATATACAAACAAAAACTGATGAATGTCAATCAGCAGAAAGTTTTTTTTCAATGCAACGAGAAAGTTAACTCGAGTCGAATCTAAAGAAAGAGGAGATTAAAACTTTTCTATTTTCGAGATAATGAAATTCATTCTTTGGCAAGCTTGATACGCCGAAAACGATGATGAGATGGAAGCGTTCGCGTTCCGGCTTCCCCGATAGACGAGCCGGTTTCATAATCTTTCTATTGAAGCCCTCCGCATCTGGAATTGTCATCTGCGGGCCAATCTGTGCCGCAATCTGAGCCGCCTCACTGATTTTCGTGATCCTATTAAGTGGAGGCGATTTGACGAGCGCAGGTATTTTCTGCTCTTCGGCATCGAGGCAGAATACACACGAGAGCTTAGCCTTATTGGCCAGCCAACTAGCCTCTTCAAAGAGAATCTAATGTGTCAGAGAAAAAGGTCACAAAGGACTCTGACACTTTGTGACTTCAATTGTGCGCCACTTGAGCTCCATTGCACCTACGTGTCGTAATATAAATACCAGCTTCCAATTCTATACACTTTCAAAAATCTTTTCCAATTCACAGAGTCGCCTTCTCAATTCCATTTTTTATACTTGCAGTCTGTTTATTATGAAATTTCATACACTGGTTGGCAAATATAAAGAACAAAATAAGCGTCGGGTGAGCATTGTTTTTCTAGAAGGGGGTAAACCCCTCCTCTATATGTATAAAAAAATGCCCTCCAAGGGGGGCAGTACCCTCCGAGGGGGCGCAATACCCCCCCCCCCTACATTGCAATTACGTGTCGTAATATAAATACCATCTTCAAATCATCTAATTTTATACACATTCAAAAATCTTTCAATTTATACATAGAGTGGCCTTCTCTATTCCATTTTTAATAATACTCTATTTATTATAAAATTTTATAGACTTGTCGGCAAATAAAAGAGCAAAAAATCTGCGCCACCTGAGCTTCGTTTTTCTAGAAGGGGACTATGCCCTCAGGGGGGCAATAACCTCTGAGGATATAAAAAAGGAAATTTGAAAAAATTACAAGTTAACTTATACGAAATATTCATAAATTACTATCAAATTTATATAGAGAATTATCTACTAATTTTTCTAGTGACTTTTCTAGCTACTTTTTATTTTGCTCTTCTCGTTATCTTTCTAGTTACTTTTCTAGTTCCTTTTCTGGTTACTCTTCTGGTGACTCTTATAGGTACTTTCACACAAACTCTTCTAGTCGCCTTTATAGTAACTTATCTAGTTATTTTTAGTGACTTTTCTAGTGACTTTTCTAGTGACTTTTCTTGACTTATGTCGTTACTTTGTACCTACTTTCTTAGTTGCTTTTATTGTTAATTTGCTACTAATTTTTCTAGTGACTATTTAAGTTACTCTTCTCGTTAATTTTCTATTTACATTTCTAGTTCCTTTTCTGGTGACCTTGCTAATGACCTTTCTGGTTGCTTTTATAGTGAATTATCTATTAATATTTCTAGTGACTTTTCTAGCGACTTTTTATGTTACTCTTCTCGTTACCTGTCTAGCTCCTTTTCTAATTACTGTTCTCGTGACTTTTACATGTACTACCATAGAGACTCTTCTAGTCGCCTTCGTAGTGACTTTTCTAGTTATTTTTCTACTGAATTTTCTAGTTATTTTATAAGTTACTTTTCTATTTATTTTTCTAGTGACTTTTATTGACTTATCTAGTTGCTTTGTATCGACTTTGTACCGAGTTCCTTTTCTGTTAACTTTTCTAATTACTTTTATTGACTTTTCTAGTTACTCTTTGGAGATTTTTCTAGTTACTTTTCTGGTGACTTTTTTAGAGACTTTTTAGTTACCTTTCTAGTCACTTTTATAATTACCTACCTAGTTACTTTTCTGGTGACTTTTCTAGAGACTTTTTAGTTACCTTTCTAGTCACTTTTATAATTACCTTTCTAGTTACTTTTCTAGTTGCTTTTATATTTCATAAGATGATAGAATAAAAGATGTAGTAAATTTTCGAAATTTATTAAAAAATACAAGGAAATTTACGAAATTTACAAGTAAATTTGCAAATATTGTAAAAATTACTTGTGAATTTATAGAATTGACAAAATACTAGGAAATTTACAAAAATCACGTGTAAATTTACTAATATTACGAAAATTACAAAATTTAAGTAAATTGTAGTAATTGTAAATTTAAATTAGTAAATTAATTAGTAAATTGTAAATTTAAGAAATTGACAAAGCGACTAGGATATTTACCAAAATTGCTACGAAATTTACAAAACAAACCAGCAAATTTCCTGTAATTACCAGTACATTTTTGAAAAGTATAACAATTACTAGACTATTTATAAAATTTACAAGTCAATTTTCGAATTTTACAAGAAATACTAGTGAATTTTGGAAAATGAGGAAATACTAGGTAATGTACAAAAAATTTTAGTAAATTGTATTTTCCGGCTAAAAGAGAATAAATAAAAAGAAATAAAAGTAAAGAGATAAAATAAAAAAAAATTAAAAAAAGAAATAACAATAATAAATGAAATAAAAATAAGGAGCAATTTTTTGCAATTTGGATCAACTTTGGAGGATCAGAACAAAACATTTTCGGTTTTTTTGTGGACCACTTTACTACATAAGCATTCTTATAATCCTCATAGGCTTTAAAGAATCATTTGTACGATGGGCGAAAAATATTCCAAATTGATTTTAAACCACCTATCGTATTACAGTGTAAAAATACCCCCAACATGATAGTCGATTGATCGCTCATGGCATGTAGTTATACCAGCTTACTGGAAAAGTTGTTGTAACGGATATTTAGTTTGAAAATTGTTTTTTTAAAAATAGATCGCAAGTGCCAATCATACCGATACTCCTATTTGTAAATCCATTGCACGAGTTTCACTTTTATTTTTATTTATATTATTAACATTATTATTTTTCTTGCTATTATTATTATTATTATTATTATTATTATTATTATTTTTATATAATAATAAAAAAATAAAAAAGGACAAAGAACTATTATTATTATAACTAGGGGGCTTTGCCCCCTTGTGCACTTTGACCCCCTACGCGCTTCCCGATCCACGATTTCCAAATCTTTAAACAATTATGTACAATAATTTTAAATCATTTATTTATTTTTACCAACCAATTTTGAGGTTACGTTTGATTTAAATTTGTCAAACATAACCTGAAAATTAAAAGGTCAATTAGAGATGGCTGGATTAAAAATCGAATTCCATTTTTACTGAAAATTTATATTGTGCTGAGATAAGGTTAATAAAACAAAAATAATAATTATATGGCAAAGAGTGAGTCTGTTGAATTATAGTCAGCTGAGTGTGTCAGCCATTTTGAATTACAGGCAAAACACGTGACCATGCGTAAAGATGAATAACTCGCGCAGGAGTTGATACTCACCATTTTTCTACTCTTGATGAAAATAACGTGTATGAAATTAACTCTGGAATTTATTTCGAACTCGAAAAATTTTACTCCCAGTGTTGTTAACTACCTAAATTGTTTACAGTATGTACGGTACTGTATCAAGTATAAAAGGCGAGAAAATACCTAGATGGACAAATCACCGAAGCGGAATTTGAAAAACTGTGACAACTTTTTGGTCATGGGACAGCGCCCGACATGACCAAGGGAACTGTGACAACTTTTCAGACATGGGACAGCGCCCGACATGTCCAAAGGCACTGTGACAACTTTTCGGACATGGGACAGCGCTCGACATGTCCAAAGGCACTGTGACAACTTTTCGGACATGAGACAGCGCCCGACATGTCCAAAGGCACTGTGACAACTTTTCGGACATGGGACAGCATCCATCATGTCCAAAGGCGTCGTAAATTTACCCTGGCAATGGCGTCTCTATAAAGGCCAACGCACAATGGAACGGAAACTGTCCCTTTCTAACTCATAGGTTCCAACTGATTTACTTCTCCGATTAAGATTCTAAATAGAAGGTATAATGTAAGGGTATAAACATAAGGGTAGATAAGGTAAATAAGGTAGAATAGTAGAACAGATAAGAAAGAAGAATACAATGGGTAAACTCACCGCTTCTTTTCAGGAGAGAATCGTCACGTCCGTGGAGTTGAGCACCAGGTAGAAGGGACTGTCCTGAGCCAGGGGTGGCTGTCGTCGGGATGCCGGTGGCCAGGGGATGATGAGACGGGGTTGCGGAATACCATGCGGGTGGCCATCCTGCCGCTTGTCCATTGAACATCCTCAGCTTGTCATAAACGCTCTCAGCGCCTTGGTGTGCCTGTACCGCTGCTTGTTGCTCCTTCTGCGAAGCCAAGTTCCTCAGCACCCTGTTTATGGATGACACCTGCACAAGAAAGAGAGGAAATTCTCCGTGAAATGTTGATTTTATCTGGACGAGGATCTTTCCGCTAGAATAATCCCGATGACGACACACAACTTGGGACAGGTAGGTTATTGAAAGGCGCCCTACGGAATCTTTAGAATCGAGATTATTACATTCGATCGGAACGCTTTCTTCGACAAAACGAAATCAAGGAAAAGAGAAAATAAAGGGAAAAACAAAGATAGGATGAGAGGAAAGAAGGGAGAGGGAAAAAGGGAAAGAATGGAACGAGTTATTGTGAATTGGATGAGGGTTAGAGTCATTATTATCCTTGTGTCAATCCTTGCAGATTGTGTAATGTTGCCTTCTACGAAGACGAGTACGTAACACAATTAAAAATGTTTGTTTTAATTTTCTACTGAAGAGTTTCACTTCCAGAACTGGCTTGAAATTTTTGCACAAAACTTAGGCAAGTAGTCGGCAACTGAATCTAAGTTCGACCACCACTTTTAGAACGTTATAACTCACAAGTTATTGTAAATTATTATCCTTTAAAATTGTTATCATTTAGTGAAAATAACTTTTTAGATGACAAGTCAATTTGAAACAGTTTAACAATTTATTTTGAATGGAGAATAAATGAATGGTCGACTACTGGTACTGACCGAACTTACTAGCATTTATCCTAGTAATTTTGCACAAGGCTTAACAATTCTTCTACAGGACTTTCATGGACTTTGATTAACGTAAAATTTTAAATATGCGAAAGTAAAACAAAATATAAAAATCCACAAACTTGGTGGCAGCGGTGGGATTCCGTTGTTACTAAAACATATCTATACATTAGCATACATTTGGTTACCAACCAAGTGATTTTGAAAAATGAGTTTGTTAGTTTGATAAAGAAGATTGTAAATTTGATTGCCGACTAGAAAATTTTGATTAACGGCAAGCAAACTTTGATTATCGAATATTTTGATTGACAAGAAGAAAATTTCGATTATGATGATTTTCTTTACTACAACGATTATAATTAAATCTTATTCATTAGAAAGGTCATTCTGTTTACTACAACGTTAATTCTTTTCATAATATGACGATTTGGTTGACTACAATATTAATTTTCATTATTACGATTCCAAGTGTTTACTATAACGGTAATTTTGATTAGAAAATAAATGACCTTCTTTACTAGAATAGAATTCTAGTTTACTAGAATTGATTTAAAAGGTAGTGATGTTGTTTACTACAATGGCAATCTTTTTATTTCGATGGTGCCTTTTTGTAAACTACAACGGTAAAGTTGTTCATTACAATGGAAATAATGTTCATTACAACGGTAATCTTGTTCATTATAAAGGAGCTTTGGTAGACTACTACGGTAATTTTCTTAATTGCGTGAAAATTTCGTTTACTACAACGATAATCGTTTATTTAAGATGGTGATTTTGTTTACTACAATAGTTATTTTATTTATGATGATGGTTATCGTGAGTATAACCATGTCAATCTTCTATTTAAGATAATTTTGTTGACTACAACGGCAAACGTTTTATTAAGATGGTGTTTTTCTTAACTACAATGATAATCTTGTTCATTATAATGGATCCTTGGTTCACTAATACGGTAATTTTGTTTCATAGGCGGGAAACTTCGTTCACTACAAGGTAATTTCTCATTTAAGATGGAGATTTTGTTTACTACAACGATAATCTTGTTCACTAGGATTATAATTTCGTTTACTACAACGATAATCTTTTTCATAATATGATGATTTTGTTGACTACAATGGTAATTTTTCTTATTACGATTGCAAGTGTTTACTACAACGGTAATTTTAATTAGAAAATAAATGATTCTGTTTAATAGAACCGTAATTTTGATTTCTAAGGTGTTATTTCTAAGATTTCTAAGATGTTATTTACTACAACGGCAAACTTTTTATTTTGATGGTGCTTTTTTGCAGAGTACAATTGTAATGCTGTTCATTATAATGGAAATAATGTTTACTATAACGGTAATCATTTAATTTAAATGGTGCGTTTTTGTTGACTACAATGGTAATGATGTTCATTATAATGGAAATAATGTTTACTACAACGGTAATCTTGTTAATTAGGAAGGCTATTTCATTCACTACAACGGTAATTTTTTTATTAAGAGGGTGATTTTGTTGACTACAACGGTAATCCTTTTAATAATATGATGATTTTGTTGACTATAATGCTAATTCCATTAGGATGGAAATTTTGTTCATTACAACAGTTATCTTGTTTATGTAGTTTTTGTTCACTACAACTGTGTCCTTTGTTTTGACAATAGTGAAATTGAAAATTCACTTTTTTGAATCACTGTAAAGATAGTTTCGTCTTCTCTGAGCCTTTCGATTAAAATTACACTAATTCTAAGTATTCTTAGTGTTTTTCTAAGTATTCTAAGTTTTTCTAGTTTTATTTCTAAAGATGATATACAATTTTATTATATCTCTACCACTTGGACTACATGTTGCCATGTTTGTAATTACACTTTGACTGTAATTGTATGTAATTAATAACGTGGGAACATTCGCACGTTATTAATTACACTTTGATGTAAAAAGTAAGCAAAATTTTGAAACACACTCCCATACATTCTGTCCTTTCATTTAAGTATGCCCGTAAAAATTCAACGTAAATTCGATACTCAATACCTATCCAGAAGAATAGCATAGACTTTTTCATTTTATTTCTTTGTCTTCCAATTCATGCGTCATTGTATTCGCTAGAAGAGGACAAAAGATTAGAATGGAAATATCTATTAATGAATCGTAGTGTAGGTTTAAAATTTACTGATTTGGTGGCAGCAGTGGGATTTCACTTTCTGTCGCATAATCCTTTGTAACACATTAGTCACCATTATGTCCCTTTAGAGTGCCATAATCTTTTTGCCTAATCGTGTCAAATATATAAACTAAAAGTCCCAGTTCCATAATGAAGCGATCTCGATTATGTAATTCGAATCTCCACCTCATCTCCGTGACATTCAATTTTTTTTGGTAATTCTGTAATTCGCTCTTCCATCTCATCTCCCCGACTTTTAATTTCTTTGGTAATTCTAAAATTCGCATTTCCACATCTCCCTGACATTCAATTTTTTGAAAATTTTGTAATTCCCATCTCCCTGGTATTCAGTGTTTTGGACAATTTTGTAATTCCAATCGCCCTGGCATTCAATGTTTTGCACAATTTTCTAATTCCCATCGCCCAGGCATTCAATCATTTGGACAATTACAAAAAACGTAAAATCAGGGACATGAGATGGAGATTCGGATTACATAATCCAATACGCACATCATCTTCCATCTCACTGATCATTAATTCCTTTCATTACAAATGCAAACGAGTCAGGTTATCCCCTGAGTCTGCAAACGAATAGACGGATGTCCACAAAGTCTGTTTTCTAATCGAAAGCAATGTCTATTAAGACGGAAAGTAGGATTTTCCGTGAATGAGGATGGCACGCGCTGGCATCGTTATACATCTGGAGGGGTTCAAACGAATGGGATCAAGCCTGCTTGATCAATCAACGTTTCTCTAGGCTCAACAGACACACACGGAAAAGCGGGTGTGCGGGATCTCGAGTGGATCGACGACTCGTTCTTTCGTTTGTTTTGGCCATGGTTTCGGTGGTGGTATTGGTGATGCTATTGATGGCGAGGATGCTGGTTGTGACGGTGCCGGTAACATTGGGGCAGGGTGAGTTGCGCGAGGGGGTTGCTGGCAGCGCGGATGCAAGCGGGTAGAATCACAGTGAATGGGATCAGTTAAGCGTGTTGCACAATTATTCGTGTCCGGTCGCGCGTGTAATGGTCTGCATCGATGCTGCGGCTGTTGTGCGACGACCGAAGCGAACCACCAGTCCAAGAGCCTCGACGTGTTTCAAAGCATGCAAGAGCAGGTCAGCTCCATCCACTGCTGTTTGATCATACTCAATCAGAATACTGCTGCTTTCCTGTCCGAAATCCCGCTTTACATCTTCAACAAAAGCTTTCGTTTGTCCATTTCGATATTGGGAATAATCGGACTCGAAAAATCATGGAATCCACCAGTCTGGCTCGTAAGAGTTCTCCTTTTTGTGGCCTAGGTTTTTATAAATGTCTAAATAAATGATAAATGTCTGGATAAAGTAAAGTCTGAATTACTCTGTCTTTTCGGATGGTAATTTCAGTCATAGACTTGGAGCGTTTCGAGGATTCGTAATTAAGAAGTTCTCGCTCGATATTCACCGAGGGGGGTCGCTATGATCGTGGGTCGCTGTGATCGTGGGTCGTTTGTTGGTGGTTGCTGGCCATTATGCGGTTTGGTATGCATGTAGTCGCGCAAAAGTCTATTATGACTCGAGTGCAAACCGCCAGCTCGTTATAACTTTTGAGTTGGCCACTGGTTACGGCTCGAAGGTGAAGACGACTAGAGAATGAGAAGGCAGAACCGTTTCATGTAATAATAATTGGATCTCCGTGTCCTTTTACCAAGAGCACTTGAATCCTACTACAAAAACGAATCCACGTCAAACCTTTGTTTGTCAATCATTTCCTTTCAAAATTGCCGTCTTTCGTATACGGCTTTACTTACCATTTTCCTTTAATCTTTTGCCGAATTCTGATAATCGGATCTAGTAATTGTAATTATCAGTAATGAAGTTGTTGCATGGTATGATGCCGTATGTTGGCATAGTATGTTAGCATAGTATGTTAGCATAGTATGTTAGCATATAGTATGTTGGTATGGTGACTTTGGTTACTACGACGGCAATTCATTTCTAAAGATCGTGATTTTGGGGACTACAATGGTAATTTTCATTACGAGGCTCATTACGATGCAGATTTTGTTCACTACAATGGTAATCCCGGTCATTATAAAGGTGATTTGGTTTACTACTACGGTAATATTATTTAGTGTGATGGAAATTTCACTTACAACAATGGTAATCTTTTATTTATGATCATAACTTTGTTTACTACAACGGTAATCGTTTATTAGACATGGTAATTTACTACAATGGTTTGTAGTAAATGGTTCCTTTGTTTATGATGATGATCTTGTGTATTACAATGCTCATCTTCTATTTAATATACTTTTGTTTACTACAACGGTAATCCTTTTATTAGGGTGGTGATTTTGTTGACTACAATGGTAATTTTGTCCATTAGGATGTAGATTTTGTTCACTACAACGGTATTCTTATTTATCTAGACAGCGATTTTGTTCACTACAACGGTACTCTTGTTTATCTAGACAACGATATTGTTCACTACAACGGTATTATTGTTTATCTAGACAATTCTATTCACTACAACGGTACTCTTGTTTATCTAGACAACGATTTTGTTCACTACAACGGTATTCTTGTTTATCTAGACAATTCTGTTCACTACAACGGTACCCTTGTTTATCCAGACAACGATTTTGTTCACTACAACGGTACCTTGCTTATACAATACTGTTAATTCCTATAAAAATAATTTCGTCTTCTCCTGGTGCTTCCATTAGAATAACAATAATTCTAATTACCATGAAGACATATTAATTTAATGGAATCCCTAACTTAATGGGATCCCTAACTTAATGGGATCCCTAACTTAATAGGACCCCTAACTTCAAGGAATCCCTTACTTAATGGGATCCCTAGTTTAATTCGATCCCTTGTTTAATTCGATCCCTAATTTAATATTTTACATTCCCGACATAACAAGTTGTCATTACAGTAAAATAAATAAACAAGTCCCAGGTTAATATGACCCCAAACTTTTCGAATCGCCAGACAATAAGTTGCGGTCGTAATTTTCGTTAATTACCCGCTTTCTAACGAACCCCTCTTGCTGAGCACGAAATTTATTTTCGCAGTGAAGGGATTTAGGTGCTTCTTCCGGCATTCGATCCTTGAAAGGAATGCTTGTGCTGACCAATGCTTTTGGGAGTATTGGTTTCATTGGTGTGTAACGAGGGTAGATCAAGAGGATGTTTGGAAGACGTACGCACGCAGGAGAGATTCTTTGGGATTGGGGCGAATGTCGATGAGGGTGGACAATGTCGAGTCCGCGTAATGGACCGATTACCCCACCCAACTGATCGTATTGACGAGACTTTGATTAGGGTCGAGTGGCCGGATCCGACGGGTAAGTGCCGCCCGCTTGCTCACCCTGATAAGCTCACAGAAGACCATCAACCTAGCATACGTTCGTCTAAAAGAGAACTTTCATTACTGAAAATACTTCAGTATTAATATCGACTCTTCGACACCTGTCCGAAAACCCTTCCCGATTATTATTTAACACAATTTGTGTGTAATTATTACAACAACTGGCATCACTTTGAGAAGCAAATGTATTGCTGAGGCCAATGTGGTTGAAATAAAAAAAGGCGAAGTACCTCTTTTGTTCAACAGTTTTCTATTCTAGTTTTCTGTTCTACCTTTCTAAAGATTTGGTGCAAATTAGCTACATGATGATACCCCTTCTATTCCAAAACATTTGGTGAAAATTACATAATGCGTGATGATACCCCTTCTATTCCAAAACATTTGGTGAAAATTATCTAATACATGATGATACCCCTTCTATTCCAAAACATTTGGTGAAAATTACCTAATACATGATGGTACCTCTTATATCATTTGGCAAAAATTAGCTACATGATCTTCTTAGGAAGAACAAAATGTTGAATTACAAGGTGAACTTGGATGTTTACAATACCTGTAGAGTCCAATGCACCTTGGAATGTAATGGGTGTTGGATTGAAAAATAACATTTCGTTTTTTCTGTGATGAGATAAATTACCCACATAAGAACATCTGATGGATGATAATTGCGGGTTATTGATGAGTAGGGATCGACATGAGTATTTTAAAAAAATAATTAAAGCATATATGCAAAACTTACACTCGGTATGTTGTCGTTGTTGCAAACTCCTTCCTGAAGCAATCGGTCCCGAATCTCCCAAGCGAAGATTGAAGGACACTCGCGTTTGTAGTCGGCAATTTTATTGACGACTGGTGTTGTTGCGACGCGTGGTTTGCTTCCACCAATCGCTCGTGGTTTTATCGACCCTGTTTCGTAATATCTGAAACAATAATGTCGTCTTGTCTGTTATCAAGTGTTTCGTTGATATACAAAATGGTAATCTATTCATTAGAATGGCGATTTTGTTTAAAAAAATTGGGAACGGTTACACTGTGATCCACCATCTAGTGTCAACCTATTCTCTTAGTCCATGTTTTATTTTCGTCCTTCTCTATCTTTCATCTTTTCTATGTTATCTTTTAAATAAAGAGAAAGAAAGGATGTCAAAATGGACGAAGAAAATAGGTAATTACGTCACGACCACCGTTGCCAATGGTGAGTTTGTCTAGAACAATAGTGATTTTGTTTAAAACCGTTATGGTAATTTTGTTCATTACAATGGAATACCGACATTTCGTTTACAACAAAGGCCTTTGTCTTTACGACAAAGGTAATCTTTTACTTAACACTGTAAATTTGTTTACTACAACGGTAATCGTTTATTTGAAACGGAGATTGGTTTACTACAATGGTTATTTTGTTTATGATGATGATGATCTTATTACAATGTCAATCTTCTATTGATGATAATTTTGTTTACTACAACGGCAATCGTTTTATTAAGACTCTGATTTTGTCGACTATAATGATAATTTTTAGCATTACGATGGGGATTTTGTTTACTAAAATGGAGATTTTGTTTACTAAAATGGTAATCTTGTTCATCAGAATGGTAATTTTGTTTCCGAAAAGGGTAATCTTATTAAGATGGTGCGATTTTGTTTCCTATAGTGGTATTTTTTTGCATTAAGATGATGGTTTTGTTTACTATAATGATAATTTTTTGTATTGCGATGAAGGTTTTGTTTACTACAATGCGGTAATGCTGATTTGTAACGTAGTGATTTTGTATACTACAACGGTAATCTTTTAATTAAGATGGTATTTTGTATACTACAACGGTAATCTTATTAATTAAGATGGTATTTTGTTCACTACAACGTCAATCTTTATATTAAAATGCAGCACTTTTGTTGACTACAATGGTAATGTTTTTCACTCGGATGGTGATTCCGTTTAATAAAGGGTATTCTTTCTATTAAGATAAAGATTCTGTTTACTACAACGGTAATTGTGTTTATTATACGATTGAATTTTTGCTTACTAGGTAACCTTGTTCATTAGGATGGTAATCTTGTTTACTATAACTGTAATTTTGTTAATTACCAAGGCAATTCTGTTTACTACAACTGTAATCCTTTAATTACGATGGTGATTTTGTTCATTACAATGGAGATTTTGTTCACTACAATGGCAATCTTGTTCACTACAACGGCAATCGTGTTCACTACAACGGCAATCTTGTTCACTACAAAGGCAATCTTGTTCACTACAAAGGCAATCTTGTTCACTACAATGACAATCTTGTTCATTATAATGGACATTACTACTACGGTTTGGTTCACTACAACCGTAATTCCTTTAATGAGGTTGGTGATTTATGTGTACTACAATGCTAATCTTCTATTTAAGATCATTTTGTTTACAACAACTGTAATCTTTCATTAAGATGGTGACTTTGTTTACTACAACTGTAATCTTTCATTAAGATGGTGATTTTATTTACTACAACAGTAATGTTGTTCATTATGATGGAGTTTATGTTTACTAATCCGGTAATCTTGTTCATTAGGATGGTGATTTTGTATACTATAACGGCAATAATGTTTAATGAAGTGATGATTTTGTTTACTACAGAACAATTTTCTTTACGGTAAAATCGTTTACTTAGACAGAAATTTTGTTCACTACAACGGTCACCTTGTTTAGACAGCGATTCTGTTCACTACAACGGTACTCTTGTTTATCTAGACAATTTTGTTCACTACAACGATACTCTTGTTGATTTAGACAACGATTTTGTTCACTACAATGGTATTCTTGTTTACCTAGACAATTCTGTTCACTACAACGGTACTATTGTTTATCTAGACAATTTTGTTCACTACAACGGTACTCTTGTTGATCTAGACAACGATTTTGTTCACTACAATGGTATTCTTGTTTACCT
>WNHD01001905.1:0-19841 GCA_011057455.1 Ganaspis sp. Gsp50
AATTTCGCTGATTCTCAGTGTATATCTGCTAATTGAATCAGCTGCACACTTATCGCTGGTAATCAGCGAAGTTTCGCTGATTCGTTTTAAGAGAGTACTATTCCTCCAGATTTCAGGATTCCATTATTGCGGAAATTTAGTAATTTTAAACAAAAAGTGCTACAAATTTTACTATAAAACAGAACCGTAAACAAAATCTGGACTCGAGAAAAATATGCTAGACTATTAATTAGGAAAAGATGTACTAGAAAAAACTGAGGTGGAAAAAAATTGTGCTAGAAAAAACTGTACTAGAAAAAACTGTACTAGAAAAAACTGTGCTGAAAAAGAAACTGTGCTAGACAAAACTGTGCTAGAAAAAACTGTGCTAGCAAAAACTGTTCTAGAAAAAAAACTGTGCTAGTAAAAACTGTGCTAGAAAAAACTGCTAGAAAAAACTGTACTAGAAAAAACTGTGCTAGAAAAAACTGAGTCAGAAAAAACTGAGCTAGAAAAAAACTGTGTTAGGGAGAATTGTTTTAGAAACAGATTTAAAAATATACTACAAAAGACTGTACTACAAAAAGAATTATTAGAAAAATGTCTACTGGAAAAAAACCATGCTGGGAAAAAAACTGTATTAAAGAGCGTGATGAAAAAATGTACTAGAATAAAATGTACTAGAAAAAAGTTTACTCATGGAAACAAATATCCTTGAAAAAATTGTGCTAAGACAAATTATGCTAGAAAAAACTGTGCTAGAAAAATCTGTGCTGGTAAAAAATTGTACCAGAAAAAACTATACTAGAAAAAAACTGTACTAGCAAAAAATTATACTAGAAAAAAATGTACTTAGAAGAAACTATACTAAAAAAAGTTGTACTAAAATATATCTCTACCAGAAAAAAATGTACTTAGAAGAAACTATACTAAAAAAACTTGTACTAGAAAAAATCTCTACCAGAAAAAAATTCTGCCAGAAAAAAACTCTGCCAGAAAAAAACTCTACCAGAAAAACATTATTGTTAAAAAATAAATGGAGAAACGCAAGTAATATGAACACCGAAAGATTTACATTGCAAAAAATTGTTTGTAGAAGAATCCGCATGTGTTATTTGTATATTTATTCGAAATGAAAGTTTTAAATGCAAAAGGAAGCATTCTGCAACCTTAATATAAAATAATCTGCTTACTAATGGTTTTCCGGATTAAGGAAAATTTAGTTTTAATTTATGTTAAAAGCAATGAGTGAAAATACTAATGCTCATCCTTCGAAGTAAATTGAAACGGATAACTTTGGGAAATGATCTAAATAACTGGTACATATCTGTCGTAATTAGACGAATTTCAGGAAATATACTTGCCGGTATGTAGTATGCATACTTCTAAAGTGTACTTATGTGCTTCACCAGAATGTTACACAACCTCACATATCCAAGGATTAGCAACATGCCTGGCTCTGATCCAAACACCCTTCCTCTCATTCTTCCAAAAACCTATCAAATTCTGAGTCCTCCAGGCATTATAAATTACTCGCCATTATGTTATCACTTGTGAGATTGTTTTATGCCCTTCTTCCTGTTAATATTAATTTGTTAATTGACTCATGCAACTTTACCCCAAGGACTTAAATTTCATAATCCCTTATTAACGCTACATGATTATTTAGCAAAATTCTGCGACTTGGTGCGACGATTTATTTCCAGTAAATAATTTTTGGATTATATACATGAAATGTCTTTCAATGAAAAATAGAATGACACTCGCAATTATAAATTCAAGATTTTGCAACTGGGTCAATACTTAAATTTTGAAAGTAAATTGATTAAGTTTTAAATTACTCTAGACAGCGGTGATTTATGAAGAAATTGAGACAATTAGTCATGTATGAAAGTTGTTGAAAAAGAGCAAGTAGAGATTATTAGCCAATGAGAAAACTAATTTTCTAACCATCAGCTTATAGCATCGAGTTTGTCGGAACTTTTACGACGATTAGACTTAATGCGAAAAAAGTATTCGTTTGAAGCTCTTTCGCTTTGATGTTTAAAAGCCTTGGGCAATGAAAACTTTCTCACTTTTCAACGAATATGAGAGAACACATTTTTTCAACCCTTCAAGAGTTTTCACAAACGTCCACTCTATATTTCTAATAATATTTTTCTCATTTCATTCAAGCTCTTGATAAACAGTAATATTCAATCACTTAAGATTGATTGCCTTTATGAAAAAAGCGCCAACAGGGGTTAGAAATTAAATTCAGTCTTTAAATTAGTAATAAATCATAAAGTACACAAATAAATAATAAAACAAAAGTCCAAAATCGCACATTTTGAATACTTTCTCATTATTGATGAGAATGTAAAAAAATAATAATAATAAAAAAGTATGAATTAATGATAAAGAGCGCAATAAATAAAATAAAGCGCACAATTTGTAAAATTGAGCACGATTAAAAATAAATAAAATTGAGCGCACATTTAAATAAACAAAAAGTGACGTTTTAGAAATTGAATTCTAAAATCTTAAAGAAGTTTCTTATTTTGCAGAAATTTTAAAAAATGTTTATAATCTTTGTCGGCAACACATAATAATTTGAGACAGGAAAAAAGCAAAGCCTTCTCTAGAAGGAAGTAAGAAAGATTGTGAAAAAAATGTGGACGTAAATTTTTGATACTGGCGGAAAGAACACTTAATCCTCTTTTCTGGAAACCAAAGTCTGGAAGTTTAAATCAAGTAAGAAGGAGTGCTTGTGGAGAATGGAGGATCAAGAATGTAGAACGGAGGATAGAGGAAGAACTAGGTAAAAGAGGGCGCAACATGGTCATGATCAATACTTCCCTACTCTGTTTCTGATGATTCTAACAAAGATAGAAAAATTCGCAAAAAGCGGGATTTTTAAATCCTCATCCACAGTGAAACTTGCTCTCAAAATGAGTTCACATCACTTTTTATACACCGATTACCAATATTGTATTTTAATCCTTTAAAATCAGAATGTTTTGAAAGTGTAATTAATGGTAACTTTAATGTGTAATATTTCGCGTAACTTTTAATGTTTAAATGACTTTATAATTAATACACATAGAACACAATACGGAGATTATTTTAAACTTCTTTTAAAAGAAGTTTGAACTGTAGAACTTAAGTACGAGAAAGTAAAAGAAGCATTTAATATTCTTGGCTCAAGTAGAAGTTTATGATGACCTAACAATTGCTTAATTTGAAGTAGGTAAAGAAAATAACCCCGACATAATTAAATTTATTTACGAAGTATGTTCATAGTGTGGGCCATTATCAACAATAAACTTGAAGAGCGTAATAGTAGCCTCTAGTTATACATATACCTTCATCAATTTTTTAAAACAAAGTACTACTGGTGTGTATAAAATTCCATTCAACGATTATAGTGCCCTTTAAATTACAATAAACTTAAATTAGAGCGCCTCATTAACTAAAAAGCAACCATATTAGTAATATTGTTCTTTACCTCTTTCTCGTTTAATTTCTACTTTAATTGATTACTCTAACATTTGTAACTTGTCTAAACAAGTAAACTCAATATTTACGATTACTCAAACATTTGTAACTTGTCTAAACAAATAAACTTAATAAACAACAAATTAAGCAACTAAATAAAAACTTCAAAAATAGATAACATATAGTCACGCATTTACATTTTTATTCGATATTAAGTTGAGTTCCATTACAGTTTGCAATTCTTCCCAGTAGTTTTTTTCGCATTTTTAGTGACCGAAACGAAAATAAAATAAAAAATGGAGAACAAAACGAGAGAAATGAAAAACAGGAAAAGAATAATAGTCCGAAGAAATGGATAATTGAATGCAATTCGAAAAGTTGCGAAATCATTTGATTTGTTTTCATATCTGTTTTCTTTCGTTTGACACCGGTTTGTCTAAATTGATTGCAGATGCAGGATATATCGGAGGAAAAATCAGTGTCACTGGAAAGTTCATTTCCGGTTTATTCGTCCGGTTCAGATTGTACTAGAAACAGGGTATCAGTAAATTTACACGATTGCTAGAGATGGTTGTTAACGAAGCAAACTCGTTATTGCGAATCGTTGACTCCAGGCATAAATGATTGAGTGGACAAAGGGACTATAAATAGAGAAGCAAATGACACTAGAATTTTAATCTTCAAAAGCAAAACGTTTACTTTAATTTTAACGGAACGCTTTTAAAATATTAAGCTATGTGCATGTATATTCAAAAGCATTAAACTGTCAACAATCCAAAAGAATTATCTTGTCTGCTTTCATTTCATCCAACTAAAATTCCAACACGAGAATCAGTCTACAACTTGCTTCTAGTATATTTTAAAACTATTTTAAAAATTTAACCTATTATTTCAATATTTATTTATTAGTATTGTCATTAAAAAACAAAAAATTGTTTAGAAATCAAATTAGTATTTAATAAAAGACTATAGTCATTAATAAGCAAATTACTAGATTATAAGTAAATTACTAGTTAATGGTTAATAAATAAATAGTTAATAAACAAATGAATAGTTAATGCAGAAATAAATAGTTAATAAACAAATAAATAGTTAATGAAGAAATAAATAGTTAATAAGATAATAAATAGTTAATAAGATAATAAATAGTTAATAAGATAATAAATAGTTAATAAGATAATAAATAGTTAATAAACAAATAAAAAGTAAATAAGCAAACAAATAATTAATAAACAAATAAATAGTAAATAAACAAATAAATAGTAAATAAACAAATAAATAGTAAATAAACAAATAAATAGTCAATAAACAAGTAAATAGTTAATAAACAAATAATGAATTAATAAGAAAATAAATAGTTAATATTAACACATAAATAGTAAATAAACAAATAAATAGTTAATAAACAAATAAATAATTACTAAGCAAATAAATAATTATATGAATACAAATATATTAATCGTTAAAATGAAGTTTAACATTAAAACTGATTGTAATTTAATCAGAATCGTGTTGGTAAAAAAAGAATTTGAATTGCGTGCATTCGTTTATTTTTCCACTGCATTATTTGTCGCTAATTACTTTTATTTCCACTTTAGTAAAATCTGGAGTTTTAGGGACTCAAAAACTTTGATAATCATGAAGCGTCCCGTCGGCGTCATACGAGAGATCCTCGCGTGTTCTATATCGAGAAATTAATTAGTAAAGTACTTCCGCCAAGGAAGATTAGTTTGCTAGCTTCATCTTCCATTTGCATTAAACATTATATCCAAATCATTGAATTTTAAAATCATTTCCTGTAAACTTAACTATTATTTAAGTTCGTTTAATGCAATTTTAGTTCTTTCTTCTTTCTTTTAAAAGTAATTTATAATGCATCACGTTATTCTTTCTGCGTTCATGATTTCTTGTTTGATAAATTTCTTCCATTGTTTCTTTCATTCGTTACCTTACTCAATTATTAAAAGTGAATTTACATTTACAACATTTTGAGTAAATGTCAATTGAACTTCCCATAAACAGGTCTTTTTTAACATTCATTTTAAAAGTTCAAATAAAATTGTCCAATTGTTAAAGGTAATTTAATTTTTAAATGTCATTTAATTGATACATTTCTCGAATTATTTAATTTGACTTAATTTTGAAAAGTTCTTTTATTGTTATGATATTGTCACAAGTTCTTTTGTTGTTAAAAGTAATTTGTTGTCAATAGTTCTTTTATTGTTAAAACTCCTTTATTTGTTAAAAGTTATTTGATTATTGAAAGTCATTTTATTGTTAAAAGTAATTTAGAATTGCCAACAGTAATTTAATTGCTAAAAGTAATTTAATTGCTATAAAAGTAATTTAATTTCTATAAAAGTAATTTAATTGTTAAAAGTAATTTAAAATTGCCAAACTTAATTTAATTGCTAAAAGTAATTTAATTGTTAAAAGTAATTAATAACTGACAAAAGTAATTTAATTGATAAAAGTAATTTAATTGATAAAAGTAATTTAATTGATAAAAGTAATTTAGTTGATAAAAGTAATTTAATTGATAAAAGTAATTTAATTCATAAAAGTAATTTAATTGATAAAAGTAATTTAATTGTTAAAAGTAATTTATAACTGCCAAAAGTAATTTAATTGATAAAAGTAATTTACTTGTTAAAAGTAATTTATAACTGCCAAAAGTAATTTAATTGCTAAAAGTAATTTAATTGTTAAAAGTGAGCGACACAGTTGAATAAAGAGCAATAAAAAATAATAGCAATTATGAAAATAATGAATAATTTTGCTGCGAACTTTATTGTTTCTTAATGGAATATTATCCGATTAATCGCGTTTTAATGAGCAGAAAATTGTCAATTCATGCAATTAACTCCGTCACATGTGCATGTGAATATTACGGAATCAGGAGGCTGAAATGGCAGCTTTATCAGTGAGTGCTTACCAGCACGATTGTTGTTGGTGCGTGACAAAAGGCTGTTAACCTAAACAGCCCTCTACGCCATTGCTACCTACTGACTTCATTTCTGATGCACGTCGTTGCAAAAGCCATAAGGCTCTTAAGTTGACCTGATCCCTTTCTCCCCCATGACTGGAAATACAACATATTTTATCATCAGTCTCGATCGAATGTCATTTTTTGCTCAGCTTATCAATAATCAAAAAGAAAAAAAAATAATAAGGAAAAATAATAAGTCATAGTAATAAAAACAATCAATAATAATAATAATAAATAATGTTAATAATAATAATAATAAATAATGTTAATAATAATAATCAATAATAATAATTAATAATAATCAATAATAATCAATAATAATAATAGTAATAATAGTAATAATAGTAATAATAATCAATAATAATAATCAATAATAATAATAATAATAATAATAATAATGACAAAAATAAATAATGATTAATATAAAATAAAAATAATTCTCCACTAGTTGTTATTATCAATTGTTCACTGAAAAAATGTCTAGTTAAATTAATTAGAATTTTGGTTAACTTAACAAAAATTGTAGTTAATTTAACGAAAGTTTTAGTTACTTAACTAAAATTCTAGTTAATTTAACCAGAAAAAATAGTAATGGCATATTTAACATTTCTTTCCGGTTAAGTTAACCAGACATTTTTTCAGTGATATTATTATGGATTTGTTAGTGTGGTAGAAACAATTAAGAAATAATTAAGAAACAATTACCAATGAAACAATAAAAAATGAAACAATCGACATTGAATCAATCAACAATCAAACAATCAAAAATGAAACAATCAAAAATGAAAGATTTGACAATGAATCAATCAACAATCAAATAATCAAAAAAAGAACTAAATCATTAAGAATGAAACAACAATCAACGATCGGTTCCACAAATATACGACAACAGCTTAGCTCTAATTAAACTTCTGTCTGAGGAAAGCTATGAGTATCAATTTTTTAATTTCACAGCTTCAGAGATCATTAATTGCAGCTCGACTCGATGAATGCTTTGAAAGTTTAGAACTGCTGGTGGTATTTAGATTCGTGTGTATAGATATAACATGTGCCTGGCCTAATTTCGCAGTTACCTCTTGTGACTTGAACTGATAGTTTAATTCCACTTGCGCTATTATAGAAGGAGATCCCATAAAATTAAGATCGAATAGGAGCTCATTTTGAAAAGGGTCTTGGTATAAGCTTCTTACAAAATAAGAACATATTTCATGATATACTCTTTAAAAGGATTAAAGCCAGATTTGTGCATGTTCCTTAATTCACATTTGATCTTAAATTCCAAATTCTTTAAATCAAGTCCAAGTTCTAAAGGCAATTTTCTATTAAAAATTGTGAATCCATTTTTCCATTTCCTCTGCACTTGAGATGCTTTTATAGATTACTGGTAATGCGAGGAAAAAATTGTTTTCAGGGAGGAATTAAATTTGCTTTTGCAAATGAATTATAATTGAATATTTAGAATTATATTTGAACAAACATTTAATGTTTGTTTATTTTTTAATGTTTGTTTGTAATTTGAAGTGTGTCTAAAATTAAATATACATAATTTATTATCGCGAGGTATTAATATTTATTTATACATTTGCGGTCCGCAAAAGAAAACACAATTAATATAGATTATAATATATAATATATATATTGTATAATATATAATACAATATATAATATATTTTATCTGCGATAATGTATTACCACAAATTGAAGATAATTTAATTAAAAAGATTTAAATCATTTTTTAAAATCATTTTTGTTTAAAAAATGTTGCAAGAGGTAAACTCATAACTCACTCTTTCGCATTTTTACTTGCTGTTTTATTACATAATTCTTATTTAAAAAATGTTATAAAAACTAAAATTGTAAGTCAGTCTTTTACATTTTTACTTCTATAAATTTTTGCTGTTTTTAAAAAGAAGTCAAAATTGTGATTCAAGTTATTGTTTTCAACCTTATAAATCTTAAGTCAAGTTATCGTTTTCATGTAACTTTATCACTGTAAAGTCAAGTTATCGTTTTGATGTAATTTTATCAATGTGAAACCGTAACTTCTATCTCAAATAATTCCGTGTTCAAGTTTATAATTTAATTACACCTATAATATCACAGTAATAAAGGCATGATATATATTATACCTCGAAAATGAATAATATCATTTAATGTAAATGATTTGTTCCTAAATCCATTTGAGAATATTAGATGAAATTTACTATTCACTAGATTTTAATAACGTAATAAAAATTTAATGAAACAGTGCTTTCAAAAGCTGAATTAATAATTCGGCACAGATTTCAGTCTGCTTCTGAGATTATTGGCTTAAAAGTAAATTAAACAAATTAAATCATAATTTTGAAAATATATTGAACCCTGACAGTTGTGGTTTTGTGCTTATTATTATTGCCACGATACATATTAGTGAAGTTTGGAATTAAAGGAGAAAATTTGATGAAATGGAAACAGGTCGAGTGCTCGATTTAATGGAAACTTGATTTTTAATAAAACCGAATTATTGTCTAAAAAAGAAGAGGGAATTTTTGTTTGTTACTTTCGTGCTTTTAGATCCTTTAGTTTACTTTAATTTTAATTCAATTTTACTTAATTATTAATTTGAGTATTAGAGCTATGTTTTTTAGTTTCAGTAATTAATTGTTAAGAACTACATTTATCTTATTTCGCAATTGGTACAACGAAATGTCAGATTTGCAGAATTTTTTTATAAATTAATTTTGAAATGATGGAAAAAGAAGTACACCTTATTTATTGTATGACTCTTGTTAAAATTAAATTGGCTTTAGGGTCGATTATTATTGCGTGTGTATTATTTTATGTGCTTCATTAAAACGAGCAGGCAAAGGTGTTAATGGAAGTTATTACTCACAGGGAATGTTCTATTCTCTATTTTCTTTCATTTACACTTCCCAAGGGGACACAAACCGCGATTCCTAGTTGTTTTAGAAGTTTTGCAATTAAACATGAAGGTAGTTCGGTTTAGGGAATAATTTTCCTGCAGCGAAGCTTTACTGACTGCTTAAAAGCTCTACTTGCTAAGCCATGAATATTTACCTATATATTATTATTGCAGACACTTCACTTGACTTCTCTAACAATAGGTACATAAAACTTGCATTTTACTTAAAAATTATTAACTTAGCTTCCATTGAAATGCGTTATTATAATAATTTTTATTTTCATGCTCTATTATAACTATATTTTAGCTGTATTATAGCTGTATTTTACGTGAAATAATATAGTTTTCTTCAGAGTTTAAACTTGATACGAAAAGTATCAAATTTATTACAAAATCTTGGCCAATTTGGTACCTTTGGGATCAATTTGTTACTTTATGTTTCAATTTGATACTGTTGATATCAATTTGATACTTTTAATTTCAATTTGATACTTTTGATTTTAATTTGATACTTTTGATTTCAATTTAAAAATTTCAAGTTAACTACATGCAATTAAATAATTAACTATACATATAATAAAATTAACGTTCTATAATAATGAACGTCTTATCTGTTTCCGTATTTCAAGATTGTGGATAAGAAAAACTAGATCATTTTATTCATTATTTATTATTACCATGTTTAAAAGTTTTTAAAAACAATTTTAAAACTACTTTTTTTAGAAATACACTAGAGACTCAGAGGAGCAGAATTATTTTATTCGTTTTCTATTTTCTTTAAATCTCGCAGTTTAATTATCCATTTATGCTAATCGAAAGTTTATAAACTCTGCATTTCATTTGCAATACAATTTTCCTTCGTTGAAATAGAACAATCAAGCTCCATTGAATAGGTTTTGATCGAGTGATCCCAATGAAAGGTTGTACTGAAAAGCGTCAAAGTCTTTCTCAGCAATTTTTCATTTCACATTGAACTAAACTAGATCTCTCAACTTTAGCGCATTGCAGTCTAATCAAAACTTTTAACATTTTTATTAAAAAAATCTTACACCAGATTGCAACTCTCGTGTATACAACTTCTCAAAACAATCTCTAAAAATCCGGAGTGAGGATATGAAAGGAATTCTAAATATTCGAAATAAAAGCTCTCTGAAACTGAATTAGTAAAAAAGTCACTAATTGAAAATCCAATTCGTTGTGATAAAGAATTTAGCAAAGGTAGTTTTCAGGTATCATTTAGCATTTAATTATTCTTATTAAATAATAATGAATCTTGAATTTATAACGCTTCCTGTTTGCGTTTTACATGAAATTTTGTAAAAAGGTCTTTGAAAAATGGTTTTTGAAAAAAGGTTTTTGAAAAAATAGTTATCGTTTTTGTATTCGAAATATCGTTTCGTAATGGACATATTATTTTGTATTCAAAATATCGTTTCGTAATGGACATATTATTTTGTATTCAAAATATCGTTTCGTAATGGACATATTATTTTGTATTCAAAATATCATTTTGTTTTCAAAATATCATTTTGTTTTCAAAATATCATTTTGTATTCAAAATATCATTTTGTATTCAAAATATCGTTTTGTTTTCAAAATATCGTTTCATTTTAGAAATATCGTTTCGTTTTAAAAATATCGTTTCGCTTTCAAAATATCCTCTTGTTTTTGAAATATTGTTTATTTGAATTTGTTTTATATATTGAAATATTATTTTACATTTAAACACTGTTTTATATTGAAATACTGTTTTATATTGAAATACTGTTTTATATTGAAATACTGTTTTATATTGGAATACTGTTTTATATTGAAATACTGTTTTTTATTAAAATATCGTTAAATATTAAAATATACCGTTTTGTACTGAAAGATTTTTTTGTATTTTTTTTTAACATTTCTATCATTGAAATATCGTATTTATCGTCTTATATCGAATTCCAATAAGAAGGTAGTATTCCTTTAGAACTGATTTTGCATTTCTCTTACTGAAAAGATGTCAGAATGAATTAATGAAAATTTGCAAGTATTGCCATTGTCCTTAGAGGTTTGCTGTGATTTGGACTCCAGCCAGTCGCGAATTTCTTTTGTCTGTAAATCATCTCCAAGTTTGAAGAAAAAAGTGTAATATTTTATTATAGAAGTAATATTCCATCTTTTTCCACTTCATTGAAATCCAGTTAAATTCTATATTTAAACTCCAGAAAATACAAGCTTTATTTCTGTAAAAAGATGTTCCATTCTACAATATAATTCTACAATATAACTCTACAATATAACTCTACAATATAAATCTACAATGTAAATCTAGAATGTAATTCTACAATATGCATTCTACAATATAATACATTTACCTATCAAAATATAGCAATGTACTGAATTTCACAAAATAGTTGATTTCCCTCATTTCCATATTTTGATATTCCAGAATTCCCATCCTTCACAGTTTCACAATTCCACAATTTTCATCTCTCTCAATACCACAAATTTTATCTTTCTATACTCTACAATTTTTATTATTTTTCAGTCTACAATTTTCATCATTCTTCAGTCTACAATTTTCATCATTCTTCAGTCTACACTTTTCATCTTTCTTGACTCTTCAATTTTTACCTTCGTAAACTCTACAACTTTTATCTTCCTTAACTCACCAATTTTTATCTTCCATAACTCTACGATTGTCATTTTTCTAAATCCCACAAGTTTCATCTTTTTCAATTCAATAATTTTCATCATTTTCAATTCAATAATTCTCATCTTTCTCAATTCAATAATTCTCATCTTTCTCAATTCCACAGTTTTCATCTCTTACAACTTTCATCTTTTACAATTTACATCTTTTACAATTTACATCTTTTACAATTTACATCTTTTACAATTTACATCTTTTACAATTTACATCTTTTTCAATTTACATCTCTCACAATTTCCATCTTTCACGACCTCCATCTCTCACAATTTCGATATTTTACATATTATAAACTCTAAATTTGAATCAATCAAATTATATCAACAATGAGTAAAATTTCACTTGCTTAGATAAAAATTGTAGAGTAAATTGTACCAAGTGGTTTAGTAGCCGAATTTTTTAAATTTTAGCACTCAAAATTGTATGTTATAAAACTTTGAGTGTGAGTTTCGTATGTATTTTTATTTTGTTGTTTTAACACGCCCTGTACTTTTGATCCAGCGATTTTCATGTGCTTTTGATTTAGATAACAACTAAAATATTAACATTTAAAAATAGATTGAACCACATTTTTCCGTAGTGTTGAAGAAAGTACAAAAGTGTAAAAAATCGATGTTGAAATCGCAATGAAATATAGCAATTATTTGCTATGATTATAAAACATTATTGCCTGGAATCGGTTCTGAGCCTGCGTTCGAAAAAACAAATTAAAAAAACAAATTAAAAAAACAAATCAAAAAAACAAATCAAAAAAACAAATCAAAAAAACAAATCAAAAAACAAATTAAAAAAACAAATCAAAAAACAAATCAAAAAAACAAATCAAAAAAAAACAAAAATCATAAGAGAAGAAATTTTTATTATAGATTCATGGCCATATCCCAATAGCTGTCAATTACGCAGTCCATCATGAAGACCCAGCCACCGAGATTCAATTCTCCTGGAATGTAGTTGATGTAATAAAGTAGTCAATACACAAATTAAATAGCATGTGGATTATCGGAATAATATCTAGCTGGCAGTGACAAATGCATCAAGAGATCGAAACAAAATCATCAAGTACAGAAGAAATTGGATGCAATAAAGCTAAAATTAGTAGGCACAATTATTCTAAATCAATAATACAATAACCACAATAAATCGATAATTCTCAACGGTCATCCGTACTGTCAATTTAACGAAGAATATAGATAGTCAATCCACAGTAACCCCAGGCTGTGTCGTTCTCAAACATAATCGATAGTGTTCAAATCTCTCCCGTGATTAGTGACAGTTATCAGTGATAATAGAATTTAGCTGTGCAGACTCTTTCCTTCTAGTTTCACGAATTTCTACAAAAATAAGTCGATTAAGTACGTTGAGTAAGATACGTTCATACTTAGTGTGAAAAAGCAATCCTAGCACGTAATTCAAGTTATAGAACAGTGAAAAAAAAGTTGATTAAAGTTCTCGTTTCTTGTTATTATTACCGTTGATTGTTAATACCGTTGTTGATCCGGAAGTGTTACGGACTAAAAAACCAAGATGGCTTTCGCTGCTGCTAGAATGATCCTTAAGGACAAAAGACGGAAAGCGAGCAAGGAGGATTTCACTCCGAGAAACAGAAGCAAGGTAAATTTTTAATCACTGAATTTTTTAGAGATGCGATTGCATGGAGATTCTTTCTCTAGCAAACTTTCTTCCTGAAGAGCGTTAAACGAAAACTATATTCATAAGTTTATCAATCATTTATGCAGCATTTTAAAACTTCCGAGCAAATATATAGTATGATGAGGATAACAATAAAATGTTAAATAAGTTTCAAATCTAAAAAGGTTTCACAACTATATCAGTTTATATTTGTTTTACTATACTGTAAGGTAAAAATTGTAAATAAATAATAATGTGCATAAAGAAATTGTATATACAAAGTACATACAAAGTACATTCAAAGTACATACAAAGTACATACAAAGTACATACAAAGAACATACAAAGTACATACAAAGAACATACAAAGTACATACAAAGTACACAAAGTACATACAAAATTGTACATAAAAAATTGAACATAAAAAACTGTACATGCAAAAATTGTAAATACAAAAAATTGTACATACAAAATAAGAAAATAGGGAGATGTATAAAATATAGTTAAAAATTTGGGGATAGAATGAAACTTCCTGTATGAAGTATCAAGATAATAAAATAAAATCAGAAAGTACAAGTAGAGTACTTTATTCATATAGTTATTAAGATTGTGTTTTAAATCTAGTCTTTTAGTTGTAAAGAAATAGATTAATGTAGATGAATTTAGCTGTTTTATGTAACAACTTGATTCGGTTACGTTTTAAACAAATTACACTGATGTGTAATTTCACTCATGCAGCAATGGCACATTTCATTTTGATCTACAGAGCATGAAATGTTCTCCTTCTATTCTTGTGTAGAATTTCAGAACACATTTTGTTTTCTAACTGTAATGAAACGAGTACTTTTCGCACTCACCGCCATTACGCTGTCTGCACGAACATACATTTCTGCTCTAAAAAATCTATGGTAAAGTCATCATGTTTTAGTATCGTCATTTTACGCTAGGGTTTTACTACTTTTAAAACACACTTCCATCATGAGCAAGCAAAAGTACTGAAAAATGCATAATTCTGTAAAATTTCCATTGCCTCCAATTTCTTGCATATTTCTTTCTAATAATTTTAACAAAAATCGCGTAATAATTTATTAGTTTGTACAATAGATTGTGATGATGTACGAAATAATAATACGAAACATACGAGTAACAAACAAATAAGAAATAAGTAACAAATAAATAACAAACAAGTAACAAAAAATAACAAACAAATAACAAACAAGTAACAAACAAAAACAAACAAAATAACGAACAAGTAACAAACAAATAACAAACAAATAGCAAACAAGTAACAAAAAATAACAAACAAATAACAAACAAGTAACAAACAAATAACAAAAAATAACAAACAAGTAACAAAAACTAACAAAAAAATAACAAACAAATAACCATCAAATAACAAACAAATAACAAACAAATAATAAACAAATAATAAACAAGTAACAAACATGTAACAAACAAATAACAAACAAGTAACAAACAAATAATAAACAAGTAACAAACAAGTAACAAACAAATAACAAACAAGTAGCAAACAAAAACAAAAAATAACAAACAAGTAACAAACAAAAACAAAAAATAACAAACAAGTAACAAACAAAAACAAAAAATAACAAACAAGTAACAAACAAAAACAAAGAAATAACAAACAAGTAACAAACAAAAACAAAAAATAATAAACAAGTAACAAACAAGTAACAAACAAATAACAAACAAATAACAAGTAACAAACAAATAACAAGTAACAAACAAATAACAAACAAGTAACAAAAAATAACAAGTAACAAAAAAATAACAAACAAGTAACAAAGAAATAACAAACAAATAACAAACAAGTGACAAACAAATAAAAAACAAATAACAAAAAAAATAATAAACAAACAATAACAATGCTTCCTCTGTAAGGAAGCAAAATAGATTTCAATTCAATAAACAGTTTTTTACACTTTTTCCTAGTCCGTAGTTTATGGTTTAGACTTTTTTTGTTTCTTTTGAAAACGACACGAAAGGAATTATTTGGTTATTTCAATTACGTGTGAAAACATTTTTTGGGGAAAAATATCATGGGATGCTAAAAATGAAATATATCATTTTCTTTCGACGTAAAAATCAATGTATGATATTGCTCTATTCTCTTTCGTCTTGGTAACTTCTCTATATTGTAGAATAGCTTGAAAAAGTAATGAAATTCTTCGTATATTATCTTCTTCGCAAACAACTTCTATATGTATATTGAAAGTTAAAAATCACTACTTGAAAGAGCATTATTGAAATCCGTGTTTGCGTTATAAACAATATTTGTCTAAAAGAAGCAGTAATAACGACTATGTCTGACATAAAACAACTTATACTACTCATTACAATAAAATTGTGTCATATCGGCCATACGTTTGATATACTAATAAAAGTAAATTACAATTATAAAAAAGTGAACGCACACCGGATTAAAAGAAAACTGAATTAAAATTTCAAACTTAAAATTAAATCGGAAGCTTAAACGGAATTGAAAGGACTTAAAAGAAATTAAAAGAAATTAAAAGAACTAAGAGAAATTAAAAGAAATTGAAAGAAATTGAAAGAAATTGAAAGAAATTGAAAGAAATTAAAATAAATTATAAGAAATTGAAAGAAATTGAAAGAAATTAAAAGAAATTAAAAGAAATTAAAAGAAATTAAAAGAATTAAAATAAATTAAAAGAAATTAAAAGAATTAAAAAAAAATTAAAAGAAATTAAATGAAATTAAAAGAAAATAACGGAAATTAAAAGAAATTAAAAAAAAATTAAAAAAGAGTAAAAGAAATTAAAAAAAGTTAAGTTAAATATAAACGCGAACGTAATAAAAAATTGAAATAAAAGGATACAAAAAAGTAATTAACAAAGCTTTCTCTATGAGGGAGCAAAAACAATCGAAATTTAAATTAAAAGCAAACGCAAATCAAATTACAATTAATTGAAAATTGAATTAAAACGTAACTCACAATATTCTCAATCAAACACTTTTTCTGTTTCTACATAATTAAAATCAATTGACGTACATCATTACCATTTAATCTCCACACTGAGAGAAATGGATTGTAGAATTTTGATGGTTAGGTTCTGATGGTACTAGGTACTATCAGAGATGTTACTTCGTACAATCTAGATTGTTATCCGTACAATCCAGATTGCTGTCCGTACAATCTGATGTTACCCTGTACCATCTAGATTGCTGTCCTTACAATCTAGATTGCTGTCCGTATATGTAGCATATTAAATATGGTTACTGGTACAATCATTATGTTACCCATTATCACATTTTTCTCTCAGTGCACTTAATGCATGAGCATGTTCCAGTTCTATACTTTTTGAAAAATAAAATTCAATTTTAAAAGTTTGTGCATCAAACTATTTAAATGCAAATTTGCAACGATAACTTAATGTTTTTTTTTAAATTCAAGCAATATCTTAATGTAATCGATTAATTTTCTGCTATATATACAAAACTTTTCGTTGCCAACAAAAACTAAATTTCAAAATGCATTCACAAAATAATCCAATTTAAGAAACAAATAAATTATGCAAGTTTTTTTTAATGCCATTATCCTCGAATAATGACTTTTTTGCTTCAGTGGAATATTGCATTAGGTATCTTTAAAATTGCATTTTAAACAATTTTAATAAAGCTGAGAGTAGAGGATGAGTTTTAATAATCAGATAAAATGTATAAAAGGTTTTGAAATCGGGAAAAGTTAATTTTGTTTATTACTTTGACCAACTTTTCTCAACTTATCGTTTTATGAAACTCCATCCAATGGCTTTCATCGAAAATCTTGAGTATGAGGAACCAGCAAATGCACTGCTGATGCTCTTCTTATCTTTAGACATGCACTTGAGCCTTACAAATGATTTTCCCACCTCATCGTGATACTAGACGTTGATGCTGAAATACATTTGTAAAATACTCTTCTTCTAAAAATGCTGCATGACAAATTTCAACATTGAAAAAAACGTAACTTTGTTTAACAACGTGAAACCATTGTTTAACTTTGTAAAACTGTTCAAAAATATTAATATTTCCTTTTTAAAATACCCTTCTTTCAAACGTGCTAATATTTTTATAATATTGATATATTCACATAACTGATATTTTTACGAAATCCATATTTTTACGACCCTCATGATATCACAAACTAATATATTTGTACAGACTGTTTGTAAAAATTTTCTATTTGAAGAAAATTTATATTCGTACAAACCTTATATTGTTTAAAAATGCATATTTTAGAGAATTAAAATTTTTACAAAATTCATATTTTTAGAGAAAGAACACAATTGGGCAAAATTATTAACATTTCTCAATAGAAACAATGCTTCCCTATGAGGAACCAAAAACATTCTTTTGTGATTTTTTTCGTTAATGAGACACCATTCTTACCAATTTTCCGTTCTAAATAGCTTTTTGACAAAAAGCTCTTTTTGCAGAATAAATATGGCCTTCTGTACTTGATTTTATGTTTCTTGGATGGAAGCTTGTTAATTCTTTCTGGGAAATTTTATATTGTTATCTTAGTAAACGAAGAGACTTTCCAATTAAAATGACAATGCCAGTATGAATTATTTTTCATTCTTGGGATCTTTAGTCATGGTGAAAAAATACAGCGATATACATCTTAAGTGGGCATTTTTCAAAATAATTATTTTCCCAAGAAGGAATTTTAGGATTTCTCCCAGAAGGATTTTTAATTCCCGTTTTATTTTTTGGATTCAAATGTAAAACAAGTAAGACAATAAAACAAGAACAATTGCCTTAACAAATGCGATTGCATGTTAATTTGATTATAATCAAGCAAATTGTAAACTAACGATTTAATAAGACAATAATATTATAATTAGCTGCACAGTTATATTTATGTTTATACTTTTTATAACGCACCGCTAGACAAGAAAATAAAGTTTACAAAAGCAGAAATTTTGTTATTCCTCAAATACGGGTATTTAAATTTAATCATGAAATAAATCAAAGTTCGAAATATTCTATGACAACAGATTCAATATTTGATTGAGAAATCTGATAACAGGAATTCGTGCGGACAGCGTTAATGTGATCGATCACGTGTCTTTGATTTGATTACGAAATAATTACTGTGTCCATTATTGTACTGGATTTCCTGCTCTTTAATTGATTCCATTTTAATTAACGAAATGAAATGACAATCTATAGTGAAGAATGTGTAATATTACAGACATCAGAAAGTCCCAGTGTGGGAACTTTAAGGAATTAGGCTTTCAGACCATTTGATGGGCATTTTTTTATTTAGTTTTGCGCCAGCAATGACACGCAATTTTGGAAATTGCTGATTTTTGAACTACACTCAGAGAAATTGTATATTTGTCTCAGAACCAACTAATATGTTCCAAATAAATTTTATTTGATTCAAATAAAATTTATTTATTTCTGCCAAATAAAATATTTATTTAAAACAAATAAAATATTTATTTCTGCCAAATAAAATATTTATTTAAAACAAATAAAATGTTTATTTAAAACATTAAAATATTTATTTAAAACAAATAAATAATTTAATTGGTTCTGAGAAAAATATACGATTATTTGTTTAAGATAAATTATATTGAATTCAAATAAATCTTTTCTCTGGGTGTGTCATAAAGATAATAATTTTTTTAATAATTACAAATAAAATA
The DNA here is from genome assembly GCA_011057455.1 of Ganaspis sp. Gsp50. NCBI lineage: Eukaryota > Metazoa > Arthropoda > Insecta > Hymenoptera > Figitidae > Ganaspis > Ganaspis sp. Gsp50. The sequence goes on from WNHD01001905.1 coordinate 19,348, forward strand.
TCAAAAATACAAACTTTTAGCATGTGGCAACTTTGAGGAATTCCTCATTGAGAGCATCTGGTGGTTATTTTTGTATTCACTTTGATGCCAGTAATTACACGTAATTTTGAGAATTGCTGATTTTTGAACTGTGAAAGAGCTAATTATTATTATTATTATTATTATTATTATTATTATTTTTTGATAATTGCAAATAAAATATTAAAAATACAAACTTTTAGCACCAACTTTTTATATTCAGCTTTGTTTCAATTTTGACTAACAAGTTTTCTACACTGAAAAAAATAAATGGTTCTATTCACCATGTAAATAGTTGGCAGGAAGGATTACTAGTTTTTTTGGGTTATATTTACCAAATAATTGGTTCAATTAACTACTTTCCAGGTTAAATTAACTACACGGAAAGAAAATTCTAAGAATTTTTCTGAGTAAAATCGGGGAAAAATTACCGTGCTCTCTAGTAATGTGATCATAATAACTTAGCACTGGAAAAT